>JAUZNJ010029694.1:0-15260 GCA_034780135.1 Jordanella pulchra
GTTGGAACTGGATCATCATATTAGGGTTATTGCTCGTGTTGCTCTGACACTCAATGTTGACAAGTATTGCTTTGTTTTACGCGCAGAAAGAAAGAAATTTGGCGCCAGAAAGCTTTAAGCACTGCATGATGGCAGCCGTCCGTTTCGACTCACCGACTTGTTTAGCCTCCACAGCCGCGGTATACTGGCTGCTGAAGCTCAGCTCTGTGATGGACACGTCGTCCAGAATGATCCGGAAGTCCTTGGCTCGCTCAACAAGCTCCCGACGCACCAGCAGGGAAACCTGAGTAACAAGCAGCCATTAAAACCCAGCAGAGCATCAGAGACGAGCGGTGAGCGTCACGGATGGCGGCTGGATGAAGCAACAGTTGCATTAAGTATTCAGACCCAGCAGCACCTGTGCTCTCTGTGTAATAAGCTGCGACGCGTTGAACTTTGCCACCACAGACTTGAGGACCTCATTGACGATAGAGGGCAGGACTCGTTCATCGTAGTCCTTCCCCAGCTGCTGGTACATGGCAGGCAGGCTGGACGCCATGGGCCTGGACAGCACCCGCACCCCGATGTTCACCATCTGCAGGTCTGCAGAGACAAAACACGCCAACATTCCCATTTCTACACACAACTGACACAAACACGGAACAATTCTCCAGAGAAAGGCTTCATCAGAACCTCTGGTACCATCAGAACCTTCTAATGTTATAGACTTTGACCTTTCTGCTTGACCTCCGAAGCACCAAGAGATCAAACTGAAACAGGAGAAGCTAACAGGACATCTGGGTGAAGGAAACAGCCACGTGGTTCTTCAGCTGAAACTCTGCAGCTCATCTAAACCCAGAGAGAAAACCATGAGGTGGAGTCGCTCTCTGATGAAGCTCATGGACATCTGATGTCAACATGAGGACCTGCGTCCGATCTAAGCCGCCCTTCACGTGTTTTCTGACATTTCATAACAGCCATAGAGTCAGTATGGAGAGCACATAGTGTGAAACTGGAAGGTCAGAGTTCAGAGGTTAATGGAAGGCAGCGTACGACCTGCATAACACATCCAGCAGGCTTCACAGCATCATCATGCTGGTTGTGGAGGTTTGTTCAGGTTTCTTACCTTTGCTTCCAGTCAACGAGGAGATCTTCCGAGGTTTCGCTCTGATATCATAGATGATTGGGTACTGGAACCACGGGATCCTACATGATGGAGACGTTATGTCAGCGTCATGGCAACGTCTTCAAAGCACACAGCAAACAACAGACTCCACTCTGTCACTCATGATATGAGATGGTTCTTCATGTGATGGACCCTGTGGTTCTGGTCGCTCCACGCCTTTCTGCTTCATCCACATCTGGAGTTACACATGTGGAACCAGTGGAAAAGGACCAAAGGACGCTAAAAGGCAACATCTGGATGCAGCTGGAAGGTCAGGGTTCCTGCAGCAGCGCCAGACTTCGCCAACTTTAACTTCCTGTTTTATTACAGATCTAAAACCAACAGACGTCTGGACTCAGCTGTCTGAACACGTTCTAGAGCAGCTCCCTGATGTCGTCCTTTGAGGAGCAGAGATGCTGCAGATAAAAGATCCACCGAACCTCAGCCCTGAAGTTGGTGTCAGAAAGGTCTGCTGTTGATAGCTGAAGTTGGTCTGCTCTGTGTAGCACTGAAACCGACTCAATGACCTCACCGCTGGTTAACGGAGGCCACTCTGATTCGCTAACACTGTTCATTTGTAGCCTTTGTTTGCGCTATTATTCTCTATAGGTAACTGAATCAGCCTCTGAATGCTGCGTCATCAAGGACTGTGAACACAAATGTTAAAAGTAATGAATTAAACCAAGAATTCATCAGAACTCTGCGAACTAAAATGTGCTCAAGTCGTTTTGAGCTACTGATCAGGTTTTACAGAGAGACAAAGTTTAAAAACATACATGTTGTCATCGTGAGGCCAGCGTGACTCTTTGCTCACAGCAGATCAGCCAGCAGAACCAATCCAGTCTATCAATGTCAGCTCAGGTCCTGCTGCATAGAGTTCACACCAGTATAAAGATTTCGTAATTAAATGGACTTAAAATCCAAAAGTCAGCATCAATGGAAAAGTCTGAATCTATTGAAGAGCTGATGAAACATTTCCTACCAAGTCTAATTATATTTGTTGCGTTTTACCACCTTTGAATGGTCTTAATTTGACCTCATTCAGGTAACTGAGGAGCAGGGATGAAGAGTCCTCCTATAGAGCATCATCCTCTGTAGCAGAAGACATATTTACAAGCAGTAACCTAAGCTTAGATTATGTGAAGGTACTAGATCAGGCTTCCTCAATGAAGGCCCTCCAGGGCCGCTGTCCTGCACCTTTTAGACGCGTCTCTGCTTCAATGCACCCGAGTCAAATAACCAGGTCATCAGCAGGACTCCGGAGAACTTGGCTGCAAACTGAGGAGATCATTTAACAAAGGTGCTCAGGTGTGGAAGCAGAGACGCATCTAAAATGTGCAGGAAAACGGAGCTCAAGGCCAGATGTGAGGAAGCCTGAGCCAGAGGTTGGAAACAAGAAGGAAAAAATAAAACTCAATAAGTCTGTGGTGACCAACAATAAAAAAAAGTTGTTGGTCTGATGAAGATGATGACTGGCTTCTTTGTTGGGACAGAGACTACTGAACATGAATGATGTGGAGGCGCTGCAGACGCTACCTGAAGTGAAGTCCTTCTGATAGGATGGTGTCCATCTGCATCCCCCCGATTCTGTTGAAGATGATGGCTCTCTGCCCGCCCTCCACTGCTCAAACAAACACAGTCAGTCAACATCTAACCTTCACTAACCAATGTCTGACTGAGAAAAACACTCCGATCTAAACAGCCAGTGGTGTCAGTTAGCATGTTGCTAACTAACCCTCTCATGGCAGAGAACCCAACTGATAGCTAACAGCTCACAGCATCTATTCAGCTCTGTGAGGGAAGCTAGCTGAGGATGGAGTATTTAAAGAGTTGGAGCAGTTTGGACGCCTGTAACCATGGCTACCTGTGGACCACCATAAAGGAACCAATCCCACCAGGGTCCAAACTGTGATATGCTTCACCTGCTCCATGTTCAATGTTTTACTGACTAATTACCTTAAATAACAACATTTATTTCGCATTAAAATTGATGTAATTAGTGCTCTATGATTATCGAGCACTAATGGGAAACCGAACAGTATAATCATTATAAAAAGATATGCCTGATATTTATCTGTGTGATTAATATGACAGAGATCCTCTGTCTGTCCGCCATCTGAGCTGGTTTCATAGAAAAACCAATGAAATATTAGGAAAGGATGTAAAGATGTAGAGGAGAGGAGAGCAGTGACCTGTGTAGGTAGCTTCTTTCAGGCCGTAGGCCAAGGCTCCGGCTCCCAGCAGCAGCTTCAGGCCCAGTCCGGCTCCTTTGCCTCCAGAAGAAGACATCCGACCGGTCAGGTCCCTCAGGTGCTGCAGGAAGCGCTGCAGTTTTGGAGGACAGGTGGAGACAGAAGCTGATCTTCACATATAGACACACCAAGGACCCAGAGTTCAAACTAAAAGGTATTTAAAAGGACCAGCAGCTAACGGGTCCGAGCGGGAGAAGGTTCTGTTCAGGACGCTGGTCCGGTCCGGTCCAGCTGTAGGAACAGGCTCTCCTGTCACATCACCGCTGTTATAATGGAGCTATAGCTAATCGGCTAACGCTAGCCCAGCAGTGTCTGTGTTCTCACAAGCGAACCGGTTCCTCTTTATGGACCGGACCGTCAGGCGGTACGCAGCTCGGTCCAATTAGCATCAGATCCACAGAAATGACAACAAAATGCTATGGTCGCCTTCATTTAATGGACTTACATTCGGTTCCTTACTGGACATGCTGCTGCTTTATGGAATCCAAGGTCGAGACCGAACAGCCTGCTGGGAAATGTAGGTTTATAAAAATTGGTCAGACCTTTAACGGTGGTGCCCCCTAGCGACATGGAGACGATACTCTCCTGCAGTTTAGCGATAAATATCTGGCGGCCATTCTTCCTCCTACGGAGAACCAACATGTAGAGCTTTTCAGTCAAATACTTTACATACCGGGAGGCCGCCATATTGGATGGGTCTCTGTTAGCATCAGACGTACCATGACGTAATGCTAGCTAACCTTATTTGGCTTCAGTGAGACATCAACAGCAGGGACTGGTCCTCTGTCTCTCATTAGCTCTACCTGGATGTTTTCCACCACAGTTGCAATAAGAAAGGAGGGTTTAGTTTTTCCCGCAGTCCAAACCGTTGAAGCCAGAGGTGTCTGATGGGATGGGTCAGGTTGTCATGGAGACAGCCATGTTCAGCATCACATCTCCAAACAGTTAGTTGGTTAGTTAGGGTTTTAACTCTGCAAGCTAACAGAGCTGCTAACTGCTAAGTTAAAATCAAACTTTGATGTTTCATAAAAACCTCTTTAAGTCATTTTATCTCCCATTGAAATGTCTTCCTTTCTTTCCAGACATCCTCCCTTTTTACATGTCGATAAATGGTTTAATCCATGAACAAACACAAACGCCTTTCCTCTTCCTCATCCCCACTTTGCGTGCAGTGATATTATTGGTATAGATGGCGAATGTCTGCTTAAACATCCTCCTCCCCACCAGGACCACTCCCACTCCACCAGTGGAACGTCTGCAGGGAAGAACCTTAGAAACGAGGAGCTGGTGGAAAAAAAAAAAAATCGACTTCCACTCAGATTAGGAACCTTTAGGAGAGATTTCCGTTGCGTTTAAAGCCTTTGTCAGACTTTCTAAAGAGAAATTAATACAGATGCTTTAAGAAGTAAATGTCAGATCTGCAGATAAACCTCATTTGTTGAATTTTGTGTCATGTGGCACACAGATCCACCTGTTAGAACAGCAGACCCACAATCCTGCGTCTTGGGGTCCCACTGGGCTCACTGTTAGGCCCTTTTCCGGCCCCCTCCAGGTATGATTTTCCATTTCCAGAGCAACAACCCGCATGTTGTTTGGGCTGCTGGGAGTTTTCCTTAAACCGGTTTCTAGATCAGGGTTTTAGTTCGAAAGGGATTTGAAATGAGCAGAACATTTGAAGTGGATTTTATTTTCAAGTTGAGCCTTTTCTCCAAAGCAACAGTTTGTGGAGATCATGGCCAGCTCCATGGATCAGTGCTGATGGGGACGGTCCAGCAGGTCCAGAACCTTTCACACATCATCCACACAGTGAGGACAGACAGCAGCTTATTACAACACTGGATGACTTTAATCCAGAAGTCCAGTCATATTAAAACACATGGCTAGTTTACACAAGTCTGTCAAAGGCTAAAGAAAACAACACGAGTCCAAATGCAAAGTCCAAATCTAGCCAGAACGTACAGAACCAGGCTGCAGTCAGAACATTCATGACAAACAAAGCTAGGTCCAAAACAAGAACGGGTCGGAGCATCGACTATATCAGGAAGAGAAACGCTGAACCAATCAGCACTAATTACTAGTTTGCTGGTGAACGGCACACGGACTACCTTCCAGAACCAGAACCAGCAGCTGCCAGAACTCCGGATCATTACTGCTACGGTTCTGGACCCGCTCCAGAGGTTCCTCCTCAGAACAAACCCAGGTCATCGGGCCACGTGACCCGCAGGTCTGTTCTCATCAGAACCTCCTTCTCACTGTTAGTGGACTAAAGATCATCGGAGACTAAAGCCGAGCTCCACCAGGTCCAGAACCATTCGCTCTGTTGGATCATCCGTGTACTGAATCCAGGAACCGGGCTCAGCTCGGTTCTGCTTCGTGCAGCTGAAAGGTTTGGTTCTGGACTCAAACTGGGAGGTTTTCTCCGTGTTCCTGAGTGAATAAAGATGGAACCCTGACCGGATCAGAACTCCTGCAGATCGGGTCAGAAACGGAGACGGAACCCTGGAACCGACGGTCAGAGAGCTGGTGGAGGCCCGCGGACCCGCGGCTAACCTGGGGGTCTGCATGGAGGTCAGGCAGGACGTCGACAGGCTGGAAGGGTCAGAGTTCAAAGGTCAGATGTAGAACAGCCGGACCCTGGAAGTGCTGACATGAAGATCGTTGTCGAAGAACTTGGTCTCTATGATCACGTTTCCACTGAAACACAAGAAGCTAACGTTAGCGGTGACCCCTTCCTTCCTCCCGCTCCTCATCAACAGACATGGAGGTTCTGCTGGACTGAACCTGACCTCGGATCAGCCTCCAGTTTCAGAGGTCAAAGGTCGGCTCCCTACTGAACCTACAGCTATTCTACAGAGATCTGCCCCGCCACGGTCGACCCGGAGCAGAAGGACGCAGGAAGCAAAGAGGCGCCTTACGTTAAAACGTTGGCGGGCATCATCTGGGACTCTGGGGCGGCTTCGATCAGCGACTGCCACGTGTTGGTGGAGTTCGGGATGACGAAGCCAAACTCAAAGAACCATTCTGCAGACAGAGAAGAAGAACATCAGCCTCTGAGTGGAAACATGAAGCTGCTGTCATGAGGACACCCTGCGGCCCCCGGGAGCCTCTGCCGGCGTCGCTCCAAACAGCAGGGCCCTGAGTCCCCCCCAGAGGACTCCTCCTCCAGCTCCTGGGAGCTTTCTCCTGTGGAGGAACCCGTTACCGTAGCAACGTGGACAACAACTGGCTCCTGTTGATGAGCGGCAGGAAGTGGTGAACCATGATGTCTGCAGGAGGAGCGACAGCAGTGATGCAACATAACCCTGCTGATTCCAGCACCATGGCAACAGCGCTGCTGGAAACAGAGCGGCGGTCGCTGGAGATGGAACAACCAATCAGTGACTGGATGATGGAGGCTGAGCTCCTCCCCATCAATGGCGGAAAAACTGACGCTGGCAAGGAAGGAAGGAAGGAAGGAAGGAAGGAAGGAAGGAAGGAAGCTCTATAGAGCAGTGAACGTCACGATGCTGCAGAGGCAGACTGTAGAACTGGCCCCGCCTCCTGCCCCGCCTTTCGCTCCGTACTCCTGCCTGAGCTCCAGAGCTCCGCCCCTCTAGGTGATTCTCCTCTGATGTCGGATGTTTCAGGTCGCTGTCAGACATCAACTCCACGTCTGGAGGAACCAGCGACGCTCGCTAACGTCCCGACGCCATGACTTTAAATAGAAGGTCCTCTGGTGGAAGGCGGGGCGGAGCTTGTCCACCGCCAGCGACGTGCTAAGCTAGCACAGGCTCCAGACTGTGGCGGCTTTGGTGGGAAGGAACCCTGAGGAGCTCCTACTACTTTTCTCCAGGTCAGAAAAGTTCTGGATATTTGAACCAGAACTTAGATCTGATTGGTTTGACCCGTGTGCTCAGAGGAACCAGTCAGAGCTGGACCAGGAGGAACTTTGCGGTTTACCAGTGGTACCTGAACGCACCAAGACGGTCCAGAGAGTCCGCTCAGCAAGTGAGCAGAACCTAAAGGGATCCGAAGTTCAACCAGCAAACTGATGTTCCTCCAGAGACACGGTTCAGCAGATCACAGGTTTAGACGGAGGCCCAACCAGCGCAGGGCTGGACAACGGCGCTCAGGGTGTCGTTTTCTTCACTCACTGATCGGACGGTGCCTGATGCAACCAAAGGGTCGACGGTTCAAGCTCTGGCTTCCACTGCCGGCGTGTCCTTGGGCAAGAAATTCACTGGCGTCAGAGGGCCCGGTGGCAGCACGCCCCACAGCAGCTGTGGCTACAGAGTAGCTTTTCACGACAACTGAATGTAGCATGAAGCCAGTCGGCCGACGGGACTGGAGAGGAGGAGCCTAACGGAACCGAGTGTGTTGATTGAAGGAGAAGAAGAGTGTCAATAAAGGTTCATTCAAAGTCCTCCAGACTCTTCTTCTACTCTACAGACTGATGAACAGGAAGTTCCTGAACATTTGCAAGTTAATAAAGAAAAACTAAAGCAGTTCATGAGGAAGAGGAAGGAGGAGGAAGGAGGAGGAGGAGGCAGGGGAGAAAATCCCGACTTTAATCTTCATCTGTTGCTAAAAAACAATAAATTATAAAATAATAATAAGGAGGGGGAGCAGCAGGAGGAGCAGCAGGAGCAGCAGGAGGAGCAGCAGCAACAGCAGGAGCAGCAGGAGGAGCAGGAGGAGCAGCAGCAGCAGCAGGAGCAGCAGCAGGAGGAGCAGCAGCAGGAGCAGCAGCAACAGTAGGAGGAGCAGCAGCAGCAGCAGCAACAGCAGGAGGAGCAGCAGCAGCAGCAGCAGGAGCAGCAGCAGGAGGAGCAGCAGCAGCAGCAGCAGCAGGAGGAGCAGCAGCAGCAGCAACAGCAGGAGCAGCAGGAGGAGCAGCAGCAGGAGCAGCAGTAGGAGCAGCAGCAGCAGCAGCAGGAGCAGCAGGAGGAGCAGCAGCAGCAGGAGGAGCAGCAGCAGCAGCAGGAGGAGCAGCAGCAGCAGGAGGAGCAGCAGCAGCAGCAGCAGGAGCAGCAGCAGCAGCAGCAGGAGGAGCAGCAGCAGCAGGAGGAGCAGCAGCAGCAGCAGGAGCAGCAGCAGCACCAGCAGGAGCAGCAGGAGCAGCAGCAGGAGGAGCAGCCGCAGGAGCAGCAGCACCAGGAGGAGGAGCAGCAGCAGCAGGAGCAGCAACAGCAGCAGGAGCAGCAGCAGGAGGAGCAGCAGCAGCAGGAGGAGCAGCAGGAGCAGCAGGAGGAGCAGCAGGAGCAGCAGGAGCAGCAGCCTCACCTTCCAGACATTGTCCTTTGAAGAAGACCTTCTGCTCCAGCCGGAACTTCTCCAGCTGCTCGGTGGACGAGAAGTTCAGCTCCCTGGACACGGCTTTACACTTCAGGATCTTTTTCGGGACGCGAGCTGAGAGGAGACAGAGCGCCGTTACCCAAAGCTGGAACCACGCAGAACCTTCAAGGAGCTGACAGAACCAGAGCTCATTAGAACAGGAACCAGACCAGACCAGGAGGCGGAACCAAAGGGCTGTGGATGAAGCAGTGGATCAGGGAGGTCCAGAGGCGGCGTCAGCCACCCTGCAGGATATACCTCAGGACCTGAGCAGAACCAGAGCTGGACCTTAAGGAGCCTGAAGAACACAGAGGGCTGCGAGCCAACAGCACCCCTGAGACCCGGCCCTCTGGGTCCCAGAGATACCTCCTCCTCTGATTGGGTCCAGGTTGCTTTGAACGCTGGTTCTGCCAAACTGTGCTGCTTCGGACGTACCTTCATGCTCCACCCCTGGTACCGACAGGTCCTCGGTTCCCTGCCACAGAACCTTCCCAGTCTCTGCATCACGAAGATTCATCCAGTTTCTATCAGGAAAAGGTTAAAGAAATAAAAAACAAACCAGGACATGGAGATCAGCTGGTTCCGGTTTGTGGTCTAGATGCATCGTCTCTGTAGTCAATTCCTCTATAGAAATAAGCATCACATTCTACTTGGATAATATCTATAGAAATACTGTATGTGATCAACCAAAGCATTTCACCCCTGGTTCTGCTGAAGGGAGCAGATCTTCGCTTGTTCTAAATCTGAACTTGGGACATGAAGAGTTTTCACGTTTCTCAATGAACTCTGATCGCCTGCTTGGCCTGAATCAGCCAACAAAGCGCCTTGGGATGAAACGCAGCTTCAGTCAGGACGCCTCCAGCCAGCGGAGCCTGCTGCTCTCTGGTTCCCATCCTGACGGACACTACCTGGATGCTTGCTTCTGACTGGGAACGGTGGATTTTATTTGATGTTCCAGTTTCTCCACAGATCCAAAATATTTCGTTGATCCCAAAAGAAATGAAGCGTTTCCTGTTTGTAGGCGTCGATATCTGCAGGCAGGAAGCATCTCCTGTAGAGGTCTGTCTGCAGAGGCTCTGAGACGCCTCTGACTGAAGAGGATGCTCGCTGTTCTTCACTGTAGGAGGTGGTTTGGACCTGGCCTCATGATCCGGCCCAACTACAGCTCCTCCTCTCTACTAAGACCGGTTCTGATCCCCTCGGCCATGCTGGACTGCCGTAGGCCCGCCTCCCGGTCCTCGGATGGCCACACATCTTCTCTAATCAGCTCAGCTGTAATTTAATCTAATCTCAGACACTAAGGTCGGCATCGCTTTCATTTCAACAATAATCTGCCTCAGGCCACATTCTGATGGATCAGAACCAGAGTGGAAAACAGTGAACTTCATCACATCATGGTCCGTCAGACTCAGACCAGAGAGCAGCACGCACTGCTGCGGGGGGGGGTCCACAGGGAGCAGACCATGGACCCGCAGAGGTCCTCAGCTAGTTGTGGAAACCATGCCGCATTAAGACCCACAGACCCTCCTCCTCCCATTTCCGGATTAGAACTGGGATTGGGCCCTAATCTGCAGCTGAAGGAGCTGCTGCTGCTCCATCATCATCCTCACCAGCCTCCCTTAACCTCCAGGCTGCAGAAACAAACACTGTTCCACAACAGCGCGAAGCATGGCCCCCGAGCAATCAGCTACCATAGCTCCTGTGTGTGGAGCACCCAGAGGGGCCCCGCTGAGGGCCCCGCCGCCAGCAGAGCCGCAGCGATGCTGCCGCCCAGTTTACCTTAGCTACCTGCTAGCAGACAGGTTACGTCACAGCTGATAAAGGATACAGTTTGAAGCCCTTCAGTATTTCCTTGGCCCGGTCTTCCCCCGAAGACATTTCAGGAGTCGTTTCTCTGAGCCTTCCACGGATTCTCCAGATTTAGCTCAGTAAGCTTCACTTCAGGCAGGCTAACTAAACCCAGAACCGGAATAACTGCAGCAACGGGCCCAAACAACGAACCGTGGACAGTTGGACTACAAGATAAATCCGATTCCACTCATATAATCAGCTAACAAGCTCCTGGGAACAGACAACAGCCCGACCAATCAGCACGCAGCAGCAGCGCCAAGCAGCCAATCAAACAGTAAGCCCGCGATGAAAGCCGATTCTGATTGGCCAGCGAAGCAGCATCGTGATGCTGCATTAGACAGAAACGGGAAATCTGGGTTCTCAGGTAGACTTCAGACGCCTTCGATTTTTTTCCGACCTCAAGTTTTTTTTTCCATGATCAATAGATAATCAATGGATAATCGGGAGAACTCAGTGTTCACATAGATAAGAGTTAAATCAGCCCCCAGTCCGTTTGCTGTGCGGTTTTCATGAACCGGATGACTGAGAATTTACACAGAAAAGCGTCTAATTTCACTTCCTTTGGACAGAAGCCCCGCTGCTTTCAACTACAGCAGAGAATTGATGAAATACTAAATGTTAAGCAGAGATCGACGTCACAGGTCCTCCTGCAGTCTTTGAAATGTGACATCAGTAGCAGGAGAGATGAGTTCATTAATCACTGGAATGGAAAGATTCCCTTGATCATACTATATTATATATAGGTGCATACATATACACACACAGTAATTCACACAGTTGTGTATTTCCACTGTATATTTTTAAACCATCCTTTAGAACCGCTCCTTTTTGACGTCCTCAGTCCAACCTGACAGTAAATACCTCACCAAAACTTTACTGATGTAAAAAGATTGTTTTCAGGACGTTGGACTGAAGCAGCAGAGAAGCTCCTCAACCTGAGCAGATGTGAAGCTCAGACCCCTCCAGCGTCTGCTGAGGTGGTAGATCATCTTCTGTGGGAGCACCAAGGTCTGTCGCCCACCCAAACACACCGACGGCTGAAGTGAAGAAAGTCACTGATAAATGTGAGGAAGCGAAGCCAAAAGCTGAGGTTGGGCTTTAAAAGGTGAAGATCAAAGGACCCGACGCTGAAAGGAAACATCTGTTCAGGATTCAAGCTTTTCCTGCAGCTCTCAACTCTGACACATCTGCGACCCAAAGGACCCTCTCACATTTAAAGAAACAGAGGCAGAAGTTGGATCAGAACAAGGTTTATTAGGAGCCAGTCTACTCTTTCTTGGCAGCAGCCTTTCTCATGGCGGCCAGGACATTGCTCAGCTCCTCCCTCTTCCTCTTGGCTCGGATGTGTGTCCCAATCTGAAAAACAACAACATTACCGTTACTTTATCTGTATGAACAGACATGATGTTCTGAATCCATTGAACCAGGCTGAAGGTGACCCGGTTTGGATCAGGGTTACAGAACCTTTCCCTGTTTTAGTACCTGGTTTTACCAACATTATGACTCCAAAACTTTCAACATGCCCTGAAAGTCCAGAACTGACATGGAATCACCTCTACCAGTGTCCATCACTCACGTGGTACATCATTACAGAACCAGAACTTCCTGTGTGACAGGATCAAACCAGGCCGGCATTCATCTGCACGCTGTTGGAGGCGGTTCCATTTCCCAGAAATGAATGGGTCTTAGTGTCAAATCTGGGACTTAAGTCCAGAACCAAAGCAGACGACCTTGTAAAGATGCTGTCCTGGACCAACAAGGACCGGTAGAAACGTCTGGAAACTTCACCATGAAGATGCTGCTCAATGTAAACCAGAATCCTCACAGTTTCCAGCCTGAGATCATCCAGACTTTCAAGTAGGGCGGTGGCTCCATCGTCCTGTGGGGCTGTCCCACAGTGGATCCAATCAGTAAAAAAATTGACTAGAGACTACGGGTCAGGAAGTTCCGACCATCAGAAGCTCTAATCTCAGAGGTTCAACCTGCAACTTGAACCAGACAGAAACTGGAGTAAGAATCCAGAGAACTGGACAACAGCACCACCTGCTGGACTCCAGTACTGGTCCTCCAAAGAACTGGTTCCCAACCTATTGATTGGTTTTGATCCACGTCAAAAGCAGAAGCTGAACTCAGAAGAAAAAAAAAAAGCTGGATCTTCCCAGAACAGAACGGATCTCAGCCCTGTTTTACTTTCATGTAGTCCTTGCCACGCACCCACAGACCACCAGGGGTAGGAGTTCCCTGGTCTAAACGCTGCAGCTCATCTACTGCCACCTTTCACTTGGTGTTGATCAGTGAAGGCCACTCATCCCACTGTAGTCTGTATGCTTCACCTTCTCCAAGTTGACTCTAACTGACTCACTATCAGAACAGGCACCATGTTTCTATTCTACTCTAACAAACCTCAGAGCAAAGCTACTGAACTTCTTCCACCAGTCTGAGCTTCTCTACCTCATCAACCGACCATAGACAGAATCCCAGTCCCAGACTGGCACCACTTCACAGCCAACACCACCAGAACACAACCGGACCTGCTGACTGAAGCACCAGGCTGGATAAACACTGAGTAGAATTGAAATAAGCAGATTATCTCTAATAATTTATAAACATACATTTCTGTTCATGAAATGAAGACAGAGAGACTTGCTACCAGACATCCAACCATAAAAGGACAGGAGCTTGACACAACACCTGGGTTAGCCTGGATTCATCACCATGGTAACAACTAGGAAGTAGTTTCTAAGACACTTCATAAATTCACAGTATATTTAGATGCCTTTGAAATTCCACCACTTAACTGCCGTAGTAACGCAATCTCATTATGGGATGGCAGAAACCAGCGAAGAACAGGACTCAAGTAAATCAACAACAGAGTTAAAGCTGCACTCAATCGGACACCAGCACTGGATCTATAAATGCAGCATCTTCTAACGGATCCGTGTCTGAGATGGTGACAGTATCCAGATTCTGATGGACGGAGGAATCAATCTGGGACCCTACATTTCATCATGAACTTTCTTTGAATACATAATGACAAATCAATGACTTTTACCTTGGTTTTCAGGCCACAAGCAAAGCAGAAAAACAAGCCAGATGTTTACAGTAGCCCTGTTGTCATGAACCAGAATCCCTTCTTACCCTCTTCTTGATGAACTTGAGAGCCCTCTTGTCCTTTGAGACCTTCAGCAGCTCCATGGCTCGCCTCTCATACGGAGCAAAGCCGCACACTTCACGGATCATGTCGCGAACAAACTTGCTGTGTTTGGTCAAACGCTGCCCAGAAACAAAACAGTGGTTACAGCTTATTAACCTCATCAAACCGTCCGTGGGAAACTTTGAGATCTGAGACACTTTGTACACAGAAGCTGATACTCACCCCGCGCCTGCGGCTGTGTTTTGGAGCGGTCACATTTTTGGTGACTGGGTGGCCCTTATTAAGGCCAACAGCCATCGGATAGCGAATAGCCATGTCTGCAGGACATCAGAGGGAATCAGTTTCCATCCGTGGATGGCACAGCCTTACATCCAGGGACTACATGAATGTCAATAACTACACCGGTAGACCGTTACCAACTCCTACGATTAGTATGGGATACAGCTAGCACCAGAAACAGGCAGATTTCACGGTCCTAACTCGCACTGCCACCTATGAATTCTAAACTATTTAAATTCATTTCATGACAAGAAAAAAATTATCCATCCAAGCTTTAATACGGCGCCGCTTATGCTTTGTTTCCTTTGTATTAATTCATTCATCCTGTTAAGACTAACTGCCCCGGTGTGTTAGCACAGCGCTAACAAGTATGGCGCTGGGCTAAATAACTTTTAGTTTTCCAAAATGTCGCGGAAAAAACAGTTCAGGAAAAATAAAACACATTTCCTATGCAAGGTAGAACCAAACAATTAATGGAAAACCGGGGGGATGGCAAAGATTGAAGCAGATTCTGATCAACATTCAATACATTACGAGAACTTACCTGCTGTCTGTGATGGCGGTCAAACCGGAAGGACTGCCGACAGGAAGAGGAGGCAACTAAACGCTCTCTCTGCAGGGCACCGCTGATGGTATAGCGCCCCTGGTGGCCTGGAAGCACCTAGAGATATGGGGAGATTTGAAAACAGCAACAGTGTTTCTCTGCTCTTAAAGAAATAACAATAAATGAGATACTGGAATTGTGTTAGTATGGAAGATTCAATTCCATTCTTTTTATTTCTATAGCGCCAATTCACAACACATGTCATCTCAAGGCTCTTTAGAGAGGCAATCCAACCATATCCAAACCAAACCATAGTCACATTGGTTCAAAATTTTCTACCTAAGGAAAACCAGCTGATTGCATCGACTCATAGACTCTTCATCAATCCTTCACACCAAGCAAGCATGTAGCAACAGTGGAGAGAAAAAAATCCCTTTGAACAGGAAGAAACCTCCAGCAGAACCAGGCTTAGTGTGAGCGGCCATCTGCCGAGGAAGACTGGAGTTCAAGGAGACAGGAGATATAAAAGCTAACTGTTAGCTAGCTCAATAGGCGGCCCCGTCCAGGAAAGACACAGCCAGGCAGACGAGCTCCAATAACTATAATCCAAGGTGTTGATGGCAGCAGCACATCTGATATTTCTCTTCAGGATGGAGCCACAGTGAACAGGAACAGACCAGATGAAGCTGCTATGATGAGAAAACAGAGAGAGCAGAAAGTTAG
>JAUZNJ010029695.1:0-15260 GCA_034780135.1 Jordanella pulchra
TTTATATTTCTGTAAGATGAGGTGAGGTCCCTCACGGGAGAAATACGGTGCTCTTCCCTCTGCATCCATGATTGTGATTGGTCTGCTACCTTCAACCTGCCCCTTTTTACTTTTCCGTTCACAAATTGACGACCAGTTAAAGCTGGACAGAGTTAGCTGAAGAATAATTTAGCTTTTGAGATGTTAATCAGCTGCTCGGAGTATAAAACAACTTGCTATTGATTCTGTTATTGCAGTTTAGAACAAATGTCTCAAAATAAAAAGATATTAGCAAAAATCCTTTTAGCTGCACGGCATCCAAAACAAACAAAACTTTGAAGAAGAAACACTTATCCAGAAAATGTGAGGGACTAAAGTTATCTTAAAAAAGAACACGCAGTCTCCACCATGCAAGCAACTTAACTGTTGCCTTTCTACAATTTAGAATCATGATCGCTACATCATAGCTACTTTGGTTTTATTTAAGTGACAAAAATCATCCCAAATTTCTTTACAGCATCATAAAAGGACAGTTCTGTACTTGCAATTAAATCATGCGAAGCATATTAGGCTTTTTTTTTTTTAATTCAGCTGCTTAAAGAAATGTTGACCATATGTAGTTCAGTTTACTTTGTACTCATTTTAAATCCTGATGTATATGTAACAACTATATAAAATTTCAGCATCAGATAATTTGACCGGATAAGTTCTTTTCTTTTCTTACAATATAATACCTTAACATGTCTAGTTTATCTCTCCGTTTCCTCTATTATCGAGCCCTAGACATTCACTTGAATTATGAGGATCAAATGATTTGACATACGCCATTTAATTACGAGAAATGTCCCATTTCTAATTGTTTTCTTGTGATTTCTCTGCTCTCTATGGAAAAAAGATACCACGGTTTGCTCTCCGGTGTTGCTTCAGCTCAGAACCTACCGAAATGCAAAGTGTTGATATGTCAGGTAACATGACACCTACTGTCAGTGTGTAATAGCTTTGGTTTGAGAAATGGAGATTGAGGAAGCAAAAGAAAAGGAAAAGAAATAGAAGCATACAAAGTTTCAAAGAGCATTCATGCTAGAAAAGAAAAATGTCCAGTAGCATCTCCACTTCAGTGTCTTTAATGGGTACATTAAGGGAGCAATCACCATTCTGCAAAGAGCCCACATGGTGTAAATGTGGCCTCCTTGTCCCCTTACCCCATCCCACTCTGACACCAGCGAAAAAGGACTCCGTAATGGTTTGTGAACACACTGACAAGTAAAAATGAGCTGCTGATGGGAGTTCGGCTATTCTAAATGGAAACACCCAGAAGCACCACTCTGTTCTTTGTATGAAACCATAAACCAAGTTTGAACTTGGTTAAACAGTAAGAACGATAACAGGAAAGGCCCTACAAACTGTGTGAGAACTTAGTATGCAGAAGCTGAGGGATATATTTCAGCTAAGGTGTCCAACAGTCAGCTAAGGCTGACTGTTACTTATTTCTCTAGAGTGGGCAGCAAGAAAGTTTTGATTAATCTACATCAGGGAGAGACTCCAGTGATGGCTTTTTCTAACTAAACTAAATTTCTAATGTTCCCTTTTGAGTGTTGCTCTTATTCCACCACAAGAGATGATGAACTATGAGATCTGTACCCATTGTATAAAAGGGTTTTTGATGAAGCCCACATCGAAATGCTGTGTCATGGAACTTTACGAAGTGAATCCACTATGGCCCTGTTATGTTTACGAAACCATGGAAGTCAAAAACAATCAAACTGTTTTTCTCTGGCTTTCAAGAACAGTCAGAAGCACATATGAGAACAAACTGTTATAAATGTATTATTACCAGAACATGCATATATTTTGAATTACATTCGATAAGTAACAGAAAAAAATCTGAATTGTTAAAATTGTATTAGGAATCAAAGTAATAGACCATCACAAATAATTCAATAGTTATGAGGAAGCAGAAAATATTATCCAACTTTGACCAAAAATGTAAAATTTTGGTATACATTAATGTTTAGCCACCTTAGGCTAGTAAACCCACATGTCATAATTTTCATTTTTCTCTTGCCAGTAAGAGATGCTGTTGTTACTGACAACTGCAGTAGTGAAGCAGTGAGCCATGGAAATTTTCTTTAAGAGAAATATGGGACATGAAATATTGAAAGACATCATGGACAATAATAACTAAAACTGGGAAAAATACACACCAGCTGTTTTAATTGTTCTCTTGTTTTGTGGGCAATATCTTTTTTGTGTTTAGCTTAAATGCTAAAGAGGAAACTTATCCCTTACATTAAATGTCAGTCGCCTGACAAAAAAAAATGTCAGTAAAATGTCAAAATCTGTTCAAATGTTTCTTCAGTAAAAAAACAATTGATTCTTTTGATCTTTTTCTGTATAAATAGGCTTGTAATATATATCAACAGCTGAAATGATATGTCAGGGGAATCGGAACCACATAATTAGAATAGTGACAGTGGTACTTTATGCTGATAATGTGGTACAGTAATTAACAGGAAATTACATGACCTGAGTCCAACGACATTTAACAAGAGAGAGTCATTAAAGAGATTACACAGAAAAAAAAATAAATAAATGAAAGTGGCTATTGGAGGGGGAAAGTAGAGAGTCGGTCTGCTGAGGTGAAAAGGAAGAAGAGTGAGAAGGGGCATGTTTCAGTGTTTCAGTGCAAACGCTTCAAGCCATACTTTATCCATTTCTTATAATGCTGGGGTGGTTGTTAGTTCTGTGTTCTGATATTTCATTGTCTTTTCTGTTGTTCCTCTGTGCAGACAATTACATGTAAGGATGGGAATGCAGCAAACTGTTGACTTGGTGCCTGATTATCTGTCTTGATTTCGTTATACACAGATCCCATTATATTGGTACTGTTGCAAGAACACATTCATGTGTTAAACTAATGATGACCTCATTCCCCCCATGACCCCCCAACCAATTTCCAATTTTTTAATAGAACAGAGATTGGCTTTAAGATGCTTTGCTAATGTTACTTGCCGCAACTTGGCAGCAAACTAATAGAAGCGGGATTTCATGAAAAGCCCATCACCGGCAGTTTATTTATTCTCAGGTTGCCTCCACCCTCATAGTAACAAGAATTGACTTGAACACACAGAAACAGATCAACAAACAAATAGCAGAGAATTTACTGGCACATGCAAAGCAAGCTATAAGCACCGAGGAGAAGCATGCACTCATACTTACAATATATTAGGGGGTTCATGGTATTGATTCTGCCTGCATAGAACTTCCATGTGCACGGAGAGGAGCTTACATGTGTGTTTTAAAATTAAAAAGGTTATAAGAGTATTTATTACATCTGTTCACGTTTGGCAGAATTCAGGTTACTTATTTACAAGTTTCTTATTGTGCTGTAAGTATTTAAACGTAGTTATTTGGCAACCAGAAGCTTGTTAATTTTTTTTCTTTCCATTTTTATTTGATGTCCTTTTAAAGACTTTGGATTACCTTGAGTTGTTTGAAAATTGCTACACAAGATATATTAATCACTCAACCTCCATAATATGTAATGGAGCTAAAGGCATATTTTTGATTTGGAAGACTCTGCTTTCCATCTAAGCACCAGCTAAGCATCAACTAAGTACAACACTGTCCCAAAACATCACCTTCAACTTTACAGAACGGCCTTTTTTACTGAAAAAATAAGAAGTGACATACACCATGTTTCTTCCGTAAAGAGGTTCAAGTTGAAAATCTGTTAAGTGTTATTTTGTGTTAGTTTTTGTTATTCAGTCTGATTTTTGTGAGAATATGCCAGTTAAAACATTTAAGCAACAAAAAAAGAAAAAAAAGAAAAACAAAAAAAACGCTTAGAAAAGAAGTCACCTTGCTTTGAAGAGCACTGAGGAAGCAGAAATGTTTTTGGACATTCCTCTTACATTGTGCCATCTATTGGACCTACTTGTATCTCCAGACATTTTGGCTTTCACTTTAACAAAAGGAAGAAGGGAAAAGACAAAAGAAAAAATAGAAAGGGAAAAATCTTGGTAATGACAAGCACTTCACAGCCAGAACCAAGCTCCCTCCACCCACACACCCCGATGAGATAATTCTCCCTCCAAATTGCAATCAAAGCTCAGAAAAACACTTGAGGAGCAGGAGCCCCGTTAGCCCTTTACTCAACAGGTCCCGGGGAACTGCCTTTCTAAATTCTATGTTATCCTCTTCATGCTTTTAAGTTATTTGTTACTCTAATAACTATGTTATTAGCTGAGCTGTCTTTGTCTTTAAAGCACATTTGTTTAAAGTCTTTTAATTTTTAATCTGAGCAGCTTGATCAATAAAAACACTTTTAATCTTTAGGCATATATTAATATTTTTCTTAAGATAATCTTTTTATGACTTTCCCTGCATGGTTCCTACCCATTTTTCATTTCATAATCCTTTACTTATTTCGCCCTAAACCTTTGGTTTATAAGTCTTTGTTGCACAAATACAAATACCAAAAATTGATTCATTCGTTATTCTTTAAAAATTCAAAACATTTTTTTTTTATTGCTCAGGTTTCTAAAGATAGTAGCTGCAACACAGATGGGTGGGTTTATTACCGAGTGGCTTGAAAGGTGTATGAAAAGATTAATACAATGATGGATAGATTAGCACAACTTGATATTGTTATTTGGAGGTGTTATATAGTTACTTATTTATCCAGGTCCAGAAAATACTACCTAATCCATTGTCAGCTTTTTTCAATACTTTTGCCACCCGATCTATTAATCCTATACCAGAGCAATGGAAGACATCTTACAATAATGCTATAGTTACAAGAATATGTCAGTAGAAATAAATTATCTGCAGAAAATATGAGTTTAAATATAAAATTGGAGCACAAATTGGTGCAGAAGATGTTATCAAGTGAATGTAATGATTCATGGTTCTCGCCTCTTGGTTTCTGCATGTTAAGGGAAATTTTAAATCTAATTTTTGCAACTAGCATTAATTAGTCAAGATGGTCACACATTTCTGCAGAGCATGCAGGTGTAATGACAAGGATCATCATAATAACAAAGGAACTAGTACAACCTGCCCAAGACTAAAACTGGAGGCCTGGGGGGGGGGGGGGGGAGTTGAAGGAACCCCCAATGTGGGTAAATGTAATGGCTGATGTAATGTTTTTATGATAGGTTTGGTAAAACTGAGAACAACAGTTCAGAAGCCTTAACTGACTGTATAAATAAACATCATGCCTTGACAATAATGTGGTGTCCCATTTTGACATCCTGCTTGCCCGCCCTGTGCAAGGACTTGAAAGACCCTGACTGGCAGAGAAAAGGAGAGCCTAGTCCTCTGCATTTGGTGTCAAGTGGCTCTATTTGTCATAATTATGTGGCTGTAAAGGGAAAGTCTTGAAAAGGTCTAATCAATCTGATTTAATTAAGTGCAGTCAGTCATTTGAAATGAACAGAATAGAATTAATAGGCACATTGTAAATTTGCATTTAAACCCATGTAATTATACCAATTCAGTGGCCTCACAAGAACACTAATTTTCTTTCAGAAGAACAGAAAAAAAGGACAGAAACAGTCTCTTTTGTCAGGTACACAGGGTTGTATGAAGGGTGGTTTGTGTGTTTCTACCTATATCTGACTACAGGGCGAGGCTTGCAAGTGTGTCCTCACAGCTTGAGTGTGTCAAGCTCCAATCAGGATGAACTTAAAGAGGAGCTGATTCCATCAGAAAGATGCCAGATTGTTTTACTTCATGAGTGGTAATCAGTTCTGTAACTTCTTAGCTCCCCCCTTTTTGATGTTTTATGCTTACTTTTGTCTTCCCTCAAGGAACAAGTTCATGCTCGAATCCTTGAATTCAGATGATGTGCCTCAGAGTTCCATTGAGAAATTACCACAATAGTCCCTGAATCTCATCACAGTGTATCTGGCTGCTGTCCTGGTTCATGCTGCCCCACTTTTTTCCCCTTAAAAACCTTCCCCTACTTATGAGTGGTCGCCCTCTTTTCTCCGTCAGGGTTGCGGTTAGGCCAGTGCCTATCTCCGGCAGACTATGGGCGTAAGGCAGGTATAACCAGGACAGGACGCCAGTCTGTCGCAGGGCAACATATAGACAGTCATATTTTTTGGACTGTGGGAGGAAGCCCGGGGGGAAGAACCCACTCATGCACGCAGAAAGACCCCAGGCTGGGGTCGAACCCAGAACCTTCTTGCTGCAAGGCAAGGCACTGTACAGCCCCAAACCTTGAACCTTGAACATCCAATTCTATATTTGTGCCAAGAAAATGTTAAAACTTCTGTTTGGTGTCTATAGTTGTTCCTTTGCAGGAAGGTCTCAAACAAAACTAATATGTTAATCCTTGTGTTTTGATTTACCAAGAAATGAGATAGAGTGCTTTAAATAATACAGATGGCGTGTATATTACATAGAATAAAACCAGAAACATGTCCACTGGAAACAAGAAAGCATTTCTTCATTATGCCCTATAGCAATGGGACAGGCTGGTAATTGTGGGTTATTTGTAGTGGGGTTTTTTTCTTGGTACGCTTTGCCTCCTTAGCACAAATTGTGGGTTGCTTAAACAATCCAGCTTGCTGTAGCATTTTAGCTGACCATGTTAATTATTTTATGACAGTGTAGCTATTTTCTGATGGATACAGTCTCCATAATTACTAAATCTTATAGAGCACCTTTGTAATGTGGTAAAACTAGAGATCCTCATCATAGATCTGCAAGTGAAAAATCTGCAGCAACTGTGGGACACTGTACAATATTGAATCAAATCTTTGCAAAACCTAACCAACATCCTGTTCAACCTACACCTTAGGAATTAAAGCCACTTGAAATTTAGCTAATAAACTGGCCATTAAGTCAACAAACTATCCCACAGGCTTATAGATCAATAACAGACAGATTCACAAGGTGATTATTTATGAGGGGTTTTGCATGGGTTGTACCCTTTGAGGCAGAGACGTATTTAATCAAGAAACAAACCCTAACTTTTATTAAGACCTGCGTACCCTGACATACAATCATATAAAAATATTCATTATTTCTTCTTCATGAGAGACACAGTTAATGTGTTAAAATTAACGTTAACCAATTAAAATGTAATGTTAATTTTTTGGTACATATTTTCAAAATCATTAAATATGTAAAACCTGATCTTGACTCTGGCAGTGACAAATAACAGCCTTTCAAACACTGACCTGCCACTGCAATAACTCAAATCAGCACCTTTAAATAAACAGAATGATCCTTGGTTCTGTTTATGACAGCTTTCATTCTTGTTTTCAATACTACCCTACCATGTATGAACAGTCTAAAAAGATGTGGTTAAGAAAATTATGCAAGGATTTCTTCATTCTTAAAAATGTAAAATTCTGGTATGAAGTTTAAAACTACTAAATTGCATTGATGTCCAAATTATTTATTTTCCAAATGGTTTATTTAAAATTTTCTTTGTTATAGTTTGGAAAATAATACAAATATAGCATACACATTGAGTGGGTGTTTTTTTTGCCCTAATAAACGTGTTGTGAAATTAACAATAATTTTAGGCAGAAACATATAACAACATCCTTGCTTACATTTGAATAAACGTCTCCAGCTCGCTTAGAGAGAAACAAAACGCTTTCTGCAGTCATCATTACGCTTCTGGTGTAATTATTACAGGATATTTGACCACTGTGACTGTTGAGTCGCTGACAGACCTAGTTTTTAACCAAAGTCCATAAAGTTTGAATAGGCTTGGGTTCAGAGTTTGTTTTAGAGAGCTTAGCTATATATACATATAAATACATTGTTTATTTTGTTTTATTATCCTATTGGAAGACCAAGTATCAATAGCCTAGTAGCAAGTATCAATAGCATAATGATTTGGTAATTGTTCCCTGCCTTCATTATTTCACACTATTTGTCCCATCAGGAACACTGAGAGTGAAACAGTCTCTTAGCATGATGCAGTTACCACCATGCTTGGAAGAACATTTTACAATTGTGATAGTCTTGAGTCTTGTTAGTTCAAGGCTTAGTCCTGCACATCCTGACCAAATTCATCCTATTTTAGAGTAATAATTGGTTCAGAATCCAACAATTTTACAATGAGCTTCAAACATTACTGATCGGAAGAATGTCAACCATGAACTTTGTACTATCTCAGAAAATTGTTGTTTGTTACAAAAAGTGTATTGTTTCGTTACAGGTCTTTAAATTCAATTCAATTCAATGCAATTCAATTCAACAATACTTTGTTTATCCCAAAAGGAACTTAAGTAAAGGATATTAAAATAAAAAAAAATATATTGAATTGCCCTTAATATGCCCTGACACATAAAAAAATAAATTAAGGATATTAATGAATATTTATTTGAGTGTAGGTACATATTATATGCTGTGCATATGTTTCACTTTAGATGACAAACAAATTAAAGTATATACGGTAATGAATTGTGGCTCTAATTCTTGTGTAAAACTTCCTGAAGTGAAAATCCCTCCACCTAAAAAAAGAGTTGGTATAAATAAATAATGTTCATACCACAATAAATATGAAAATCAGCTGATGAAGATTAGGTGAAAAACGTCTTCTGGAAAATATACATGGTGTAGTGTTTCTTTTTTTTTTCGACATCACAATGCGATCTTATCCTGACAAGATTTCCCAGGCGTCTTTAAGTCATTTCCTGGGAGCTTTCTAAATCTTGAAAACAATCAATAAAGTTAATTTGTTTCTCCAATTAGTTCTTTTTTTATTATTTATGAATGTTTATGCTTTGAGATTTGAGGTTTCCACACGTCTATAATGCATTTCGCTTGCTAACTTGCAAAAAGCTCTCTTTATTTATCTGATCTACACAGCAAGCTTATTAGAAGAGTCCCCTTATCTGTCATATTTCCTTCCAGTAGCGCTGTAGTGGTTACAAATGGGACTTAGTCTATCTGGCTTGGAGCTGATGAGGGGGAAATGAAATTACAGCGATTAAATCTGACCCATATGGCTGGCGTGCTATGACTGTGTATTGTTGTGTGTAAGTGTGTAGTTTTGGTGACAGGATGGTTTTCTTGTGCTTGTGTGTCTCCATAATGAGGTAGATGACAGCGGTGAGCTGATGAAGGCATCAGAAAATGTTTGCACCTTTAAAAGGAAGAAGTTGAGTGTTTTTCTTGTTAGTATTAGGTGTTTTTTTTCAGCCTTTGAACTAATAAAATTGACTACATTTTTCCTTTACACACAGACCCACTTTTGAGCTTGTTCCTTTGTGTTTTATTGAATTATTGAACAGCAAACCTTAGCCCAGGTTCAGCATTGTTGTCTAACTAACAGAACCTAACTAATACTGGCCAATCTGCAGCATTTAAAACCCACAACCAACATGATAACCAGAGGGCTGTTTCTCAAACTTTTATTTCGGACAAAATCATAGAGATAAACAATTTATTGTAATTTAATTTTGAGATCTCAGACATATTTTCTTTAAACAACAAAGTAACTATTTCTACTTTTAGGAATGGACATAATTTTGCTGGTGAACAGTAGTGCTTGAATAAAGTTTTGGTAGATTCTGCATGCTGGAGCAACAGCAAAAAATTTGCCTGTCAAACTGGACTATCATTGGTCTTTCACTTTGCCACAAATAAAAGACATTAGACAAAAAAGTTTGTCTCTGTTATACTCTATAAGTACAGTGTATATTACAAATTAGACAGTGTAGACAACAAATTTCAAAGTTCTTAGGACAAAAATCTTCCAGTTACCTTTTTGTAAATGTTTAGTCTTATAAAAATTCCTCAAGATGATTTTATTACTTAATAAACTGAATGATGGTGTAAGTACAGTTTAATGTCTGCGAGCTATTTATTTGATTAATTCTATGTAATTATAAATCAGGTAATCAGTTTTAAAAAGCAGAATAAACCAAAGTAAAAGTCACAAAGGGCCTTGCTTGTTACATTTATAATCCAGTAAGTATATTCTAAGGGTTTTGGTGTTGTTTAATGCTTCCATTTATTTGATTAACATTAAATTTTTCATTCAAGAGAGCCAAGGTCACTCCAATGTATCTTGTTTTCAAAATGATAGGCTTTGAGGCATGCGAGTGGTTGATGGAAGAAACATTAATATTTTAAGCCATTTTGAGAACCATTAGAGAGGTCCTGTTTTTGTGCCTGTTTTGTTCCTGCTTGAAAGAAGTATGCAGTTAGTGACTGTTAAGAGGGGAGTAAATGTACAAAAAAACAACAACAAAAAAATGGTAATGTACAAGCAACATGGTGCTTTCAGGTCTGATTGTTTGTCTGGTTCTCTCAGTAGTCTGTTTGGGAGTATTTACAAACTTAGATACTGCCTTATGTTTGTGAATGTGCTTTTTTTGTAAGTTGTGTTGCTTCATGTAAATAGTGCAGGCTCAGTTTTACGCTCTTTTGTGTGAAATCATGTGCATGACAGAGCTAGCTAAGATTTCTTGGCCTGTATGCATGTACATCTGCAGCAAGAGTCCAACATCTGGATCTCACGTTTTCTTCCTCTGAAAATATAAATGCACCAGAGAGGAAATAAGAGAGGGGGCAAAAAAGCAGTAAGCTGCACCGAAGCATAGAGATGACATGTCTTTTTTTATGACTCTTTCTACCCTTCAACTCTTCTTTTCTACCATTTTTCATGCAGCTTGTTTTACAATCAAACTGGGGCTAAATTTAATGAACTTCACACTATTTCCTCTTACATGTTAACTGAAGCCTAGCCTCATCTAAAAGTTGCTCCCTGGAAAGGAAGTAAGTTACAAATTTTTTAGACAGCTCTTATACTGGCATTGTAATAAATACATAAAAAACTAAAACACATACAGTTCAGTTTTTATGGGTCCTTAATTGTTTTGACAGGTCCGAGTTAGAATATTCAGTGCTCAATTATCTCTGTCTGGCAAAACATAGGTAATAACACAAAACACACACACCATTCTGTGATTTATTATATTTATGAAGGCTTTGTCATAACTCATTTCCCACCTTAGAACTAACCTCTTACCCAAGAACAGCATGAAGAAAGTAAGGACCAGCCAGGACAATGTCATCACTTTCCCAAAATCACCTAAATTTGCTGGTGAAGTGCAAAAAAAATGGTTCCCTTTGAGCAGTGCAGTGAGAGTACAAGTACAGTCAAAAAGAAATACAGAGCCGTTAAAAGACTTGGTGTCTGCACTGAAATAGTCATTTGTTGGGGTTTTCTTTCCTCAAATCGACAGAAAACACCTCTGTTTAAACAGAGTATTGGTAACTGACACTGGGTATGTACGGCCGGTGACTTGAATTACTGTATCTACCTTATCCAACACATATATTTTTATTTTTGTATTATAAGTGGGCAGCTTTTTGTGCTACCAAATGTTAAAATACCAAAAAACCCTAAAATAAACAATCCATAAAACAGTTTAATGCAAACAGGTTGATATTTCTTGTACTTTTCACACTAAACCTGTAACGGGGTGTGGAGTTTGCGGACCCAGATCATAGCCAGACAGCGAGAGGCAATTAAACTGTTTATTGAGCACAGTCTCCGGGTCAGCTGCGGGAGGGAACAGCAGCGACAGGATGCTCTGGATGGAGATATGAGCGTTAATGTGCAGTACAGGACGACTGGCTGAACAGCAGACAGGAGAGTGATGGTACTGACCTCTTAGGACAAAGAGGATATGGCCTTAGGCGCGGCGGAACAGCCAGCACGCCAGCGATCCGGTCCCAGGGAGGAGGACTTCGTCTTCGGCTGAGCAGGTAGGAGAACTAGCCAGTCTTTCTTGGGAACAATCTTGAATCGCATTCGGGATGAGCAGAAAGGAGGTCAGAACCGGGAGGTCTGAAAGAGAGAAGGTACCAGGCCGAGTTCCATTGACAGTGTCGTAGCGCAGGCAGGGGTCGAAACCAGAAGGTCAGAAGACTAGAGAAATCCTAATCAGAATCCGAAAACGTGATCTGGGGCAGAAAAGGGGTCAAAAATAGCCAACCTATATCCGACAGGGGCTAAGCAGGAATCTAGGTCTCAGAGGATAAACAGGTATAGCGGGCAGGCAGGTAGGCAAGAGAACGCTAGATAATTTCTCACCAAAGGCTCGAACGAAATAATCTGGCGTTGGTCCTAGAACTGGAAGAGGCTTTTAAAGGCAGAAGAACAGGTGTAACTGATGAGAGTGGAGCAGCAGAGGCAGGTGGAAATAATCTGATTATCAGACCAGAGCTGACGTCCAGAACCATGACAAAACCATTAAAGGAGTAAGGAGTTTTTGCAGATGTTTGCCACCTCAAAGCAAGAACAGATACTAGTGTTGGGCATGCTCCTGGGAAAAAAGGAAAAGTATTTGCAGTATGCCTCTGTGGCTGCACAAGGTTAGAGGTTAGAGGCATTATTAGTTCTGAGGTAAGAAAATTCAAAGTACTGAAGTTAGTTTGAATGGAGCATCTAAACTTTTAGCTAGAAGGGGGCAAACTGAGAGTCCCCTTTAGTTCCCAGGGCACATTTGAGCTCCCTTCATTTGTTAAAAACTGCCCCAATATTTACTCCCAGATTATTCTGTTGCCCATCAGACTCAAGTTTTGGCTCCATTTGTTGAAATAGACAAACGTTTTATTTTCCTACTCCTTCTTAAAGTCTGTGATGGTGTATGAGGAAGGTTTAGCTTTTAGCTGGTGTTTGCGATCCATCCAAATTTTAAAAAAAAGTGTTTTGTCTTCTTTTTTTTGTATAATGAAAAAGGTATGTTTTTGTAGGCAAAGTGAAAGCAATTTTAACTAACCTCAATTCTAAGGGCATAGTTTTATGCCTTGGCATTTTGCATGCAAGTCTAAAAGTTAATCTTTGGTTTGATCTAAACATCACACCTTTTTTTCATAGTTTTTTTCAATATGGCTTGTGGGAAATGCAAACTTTACTTATTACTTCAGCAAAGCTTAACCTTTCATCAAGTTTAGTTTTATCAATTGGAATGATTTCACTCTATTAAAGTGTTTTAGTGAAAATTCCCAATCATCTAGGACTTTGTATCTCTAAAAAAGGATAAAACAATTGGCCCTCAGTTTTTGTGATTATACAAGATTTATCATTTTGTCTGAGGGATTTCAGATTACAAAACTGGTGAGGGATCAGTTCCACAGTTTTGGGCTGTTTGGAAAAAATGACAGATCTCTACTCCAATGGAGACTGTGCTCCTCTAACAATCGGGTTTTGTTAATGTGAGTATTAGCCTGGCTCATAGAGATTTCTGATCAATTTCAAGAGGGTGTGAAGTTGTTTGAAATTGAATGAAAATAATGATTAATGCTCAACTGTATGTTTTTAAGAGCAAAAATCTGAGGCCTTTTCCTCTGCTTAGAGGTGTTTATTCTGATTTGCGTAATTAGCATCGTTCACTCCTCTCTCAAACCATCTCTCTTCCCTTTAAAAAATATAAACATTTGGTTTGAGGTCTAGGTAGACAGTTGATTCATGTCACCTGGGGTTGACCATTCTTTGTTCTAGGTTCTATATTTTCACCAATATAGAATTCCACATTGTATTGCATACACCATGCACCGCTTAGTATGTATGCTAACGATGAACAGTCAGACTGAGGTTGGCTCATCCTAAAGACATAATTGCCAATACAAAATGGAGACAAAATTTTTTTTTCTTCTCTTCTAAATAAAGTTTTTTGTAAAAATTTTTAGCATGTTAGTTTCTAAATTGTACTTACTAAATATAATCATGCCAAAAGTAATCAACCTGTCTAATCCATTTAACCCCCCCAAAAATAGGTATATGTTTTAAGATCTTACCTACAGATCCTATTGAAAGAAAGAAAATGATAAGCATACAAATCAGTTGTTGGACAGACAAACTAGACTTTACCTACAAAATAGCAATCAGTTCATCTGTTATTGAAGCAATGTATTTTATACTATAATGTAGTTAAGTTAAACTTAACTTTAGACATGTGAAGTATGAGGATAATATCTTACAGTGTTATGCATCCCCTCATCACCAAATATTTTCTTTAATCTGGATTGGACTATATAGACACCCCAGGCGTTCTTCTAAGCAGTCTCCCACACATATCCTTTCACCTTCTCACTGTCCTCAATTTCTCTCCTGCTTCCATCTATTAGATGAATGGTAATCATCTCAGTGCCCCCCCTCCATAGTCTGACAGCCCCAAGGTAAACAGATAAGTATTAGCCTGGTTCTTGCTTATTGATTTTTTCTTAAATAATACTGTTAATAATAGATGCAGGGCTTGTTCAGCATGTTCTTGGTTCAAACCTTTGCTGTTTTTTTTTGTGTCTGCATGGAGGAGGCATGTTCTCAGGAATCTGTGGTTTTTTCTTATTGCAGTCTGACATCCTCTCATAGACCGCAATTATGCATGTTGGCTTAATTGATCTTTAATATGACCTTAGGAATGAATGAGTACGGGCATATTTGTTCTGTTAGATCCCTGCCATGCCTTGTAATGAACTAGCAAACTAGTTCTAGTTACGTCTAGTTGTTCTCAAGTTTTAATAACCTGAACCAAACTGTTACCCACAGACGGAAGAAAATTGATTATAGTATTCACGCACTACTGCTATAAAAACCAGGACGCTGTTTACTTTGAAGCCACTTTCACATCGTCGTGGACTGAAAGCGTGCTGATAAAAAAAGGAGCACTTTTTCAAAAAATGAAAACCTTCAACATAACTACAAATTGCAGCTGCCCATTTGTGCAAGCCAAATGCCTTTAAAAAGAAGAAAAAAGCTGAAGGGGAATCCTAGATAAAGATTTACAAGACGAAGGACACAAAGTATTTTTAAGTCAAGGTGAAGCTATTAAACCTGTAAAGACTGAACCAGATGTTTGACATGTTGGTAGCAGCATCATATTGAGGGTTTATTTTGTGTGTGGAATGAGTTGCAGGAGGATGTAATGATGAAAACAGAATACACAAAAATATACAAATTTAACATCAATTAACAGCTAGATGGTTCAGGTTTTTCCAAACTGACAGTGACTCTAATAAACAAATAACAACTACTTTTGTAATATGTAAAACAGTGCAAGGTATAGCTTTCTGAAATGCCCCCAATCTCAGTCTGTTAATGATCTATAAACAAAGCTTGTAAAAGGCAACGGTGAAAAGGACACAATAATTTAAAGTTGCTCCACCAGTTCTGTCTATAAAACTGATTAAACAATCTGCCAGAATGATACCAATTGTTTGTTGATGTTGATGATGATGAAGCAGAAAATATATAGTTTCTAAATTCTATAAAAAAAATCCTGTGTAACCCATTC
>JAUZNJ010029696.1:0-15257 GCA_034780135.1 Jordanella pulchra
TCGTCATCCTCCTCCTTCTTGGCGGGGGCCTTTGCTGGTGCGCTGCCGCCAGTTTTGCCCTTAGCACGGTACGCTGCGATGTCCTGTCAGGTCATAAAATGGTGAAGTCAATGTTGGCCTTTTATTATTATAATTGTTTTTATTAGTGCGCGGAAACAGGATATCTGTCCGCTTACCTTCTCGTACTTCTCCTTCAGTTTAGCTGCCTTCTTCTCATAGGGCTGCTTGTCCTCTGCAGAGGTAGTGTTCCACATCTCGCCCAACCTCTTGGCCACATCGCCAATGGAGAGGCCGGGGGTCTCACCTTTCACCTTAGGGCGAAACTCTGAGCAGAAGATGAAGAAAGCAGATCTGTGGAAGAGTAGGAAATAATAAAAAAAAATATTAATTACAAAAAATGTTGACTAAACAAAGAAGCAGAGTTGAACTTTAATGAGTGTTGCATACGGGGGTCTCTTGGGGGCATTGGGGTCCTTGAACTTCTTCTTCTTGCCACCTCTAGCTGGCACGTAGCTCATCATCTCCCTATCATAGCGAGCCTTGTCTTGCTTTGCCATGTCTTCAAATTTGCCCTTCTCTTTGGCAGACATTGTCTGAAAGCAGAGAAGAAACTTCATGACTGACCCGTCATGTGAAAAAAACCCTCAGGGCACAAACTAGGTTCTAATGTTATTGTTTGTTTTTTTGTTATCTTCCAGATGGAAACAAGTTTGTGAACTTCTACCTTCCATCGCTCAGAGCACTTCTTGGAGAACTCTGCAAAGTTCACCGACGCCTCAGGGTGCTTCTTCTTATGCTCCTCTCTGCAGGTCTGGACAAAGTAGGCATAGGAGGACATCTTCCCCCTCGGCTTCGTTGGATCTTTCCCCATCTTGATGGCAGTATCTAAAAATAAAAAATTAAATCAAACAGGTTTAAATGGAGTGAGCATCATCAAATTATAGAAATGCTCCTTTTTTATTTAAAAAGTGAATCTCCAGCAGTCGGTGCGTGCATTCTCTATAGAATATTTTATTAAAAGCATTTAATTTATACAAAAAATAATGAACGCTGGTAAAACATCTCCAAAACCTAATAGTTCCCACTGTTTCTAAAAAAAAACAGTGATGAAATACACAACTAAGTTCTTTTAAGTAATAAATAAAAACGATGTGTTATTATTTACACTTCCACCAGTCTCTGAGACGCCCCACCATAAAGTGAGCGCATCCACGGAAGCCCCCCTCCCCTTGTTGTCAAACAGAGTTAAGACCACTTAGCAGCCCACTAAAATAAACCACCCAGCAATGACGGAGGTGATGCGATGAAAATGACTTTATTTATTGACGCAATCTGAACGGTGGCCCCAAAACATAAAACTCACTGTTCCCCCGTTATTACTTTACCATTAAAAAACAGTAAATGTTTTGGTTTTTAAACAGGAGCTGACTTTGTAGTTCATACATAAACTTTTCTTCAAGTTTAACTAAATTAAACATCGATTTAGTATTGAATACAAAATGAAAAAACGTAAACTTGATGAAAATAACCCGTCTGTGATGTTAATTGATGTCTTTATTAAACAAAAATAAGTTCGAGAAAAAATTACATTTTCTTTAGAAAATGTACATTTATTGTAGATATCATACCTAAAAATTGCGTGTTAATGAGATAAAACACTTCTCCCTTAAATGTTTTGCTATTTTTCCTTGTCTGGAAATAATCTTCAAATTGTGTTAAAAACCTTCGTTTTCCGCCCATTAAAAGCTACTGTAAGCTGCGTCGAGCGGAGTAGTAATGGCGCATATAAGGCTCTCGTTGAGGAAAAGGAGGTCAACAACGACGGCAATATTTCTTCTTCCATTTTGTGAGAATGCCTTCTTCATGAAAGAAAGTCCCCCTCAAATGTCTCCTCCCGCCTCCCTGTCTGCTTTGCAACGCGACAAAAACGTCCAAAAAGCCGGCGATCCTGACTAAATATTTCCTCCGATTGATTCCTATTGCACTAGCCGCCTTGTATAGTAATACATTGGGTCTGTGCTGTGTCTATGAGCGGGCTGTGCTACTGACTTGGTTTCTATGAGCTCCTAATGGCCGCTCGTCTTCATCCACTAACATGGAGAATATGGCTCCTTCTCTTTGTGTCAGCGCACAGCCATTGCACTGCATGCAATAGAGGGCAGAGCGACCGCGGCGACTACTTGGTTTCAAACCCGGATTTCAACCCTTTAAAAACGTCGGAAAAATACACCGATGGTGTCATTCGATTCACGAAAGATCAAATTTTATTTTGCCGAGGTTAAATTTAATAGTTATCGGTTTATTTTTTGAGAAAAGCCGGCTAGAAAAAGTTGAAGCGAACTGCGCCTCTGTCGCTGGTTTCCCATTTGCCTCGCTGCCTTGTTTCCTATGCGAATACAGTCAGCCATTACAGTAAAGCGCAGATCGTGAGGTAATTTTTTTCACTATCTTATCGGTTGAAGTTGTGCAAACAAATAATCATCCGCACATATTTTGAGATGGTCTTTGTTTTTCTCGCGCTTTTATATTTTTTCCTCGCTTTAATTCTGATCTGTACTCTTCTCAATCTTCCCATGACAGGCGTTCAGCTTCGCAATGCACTGCAATGGCTAGCTAACGGTGAGTCTTCTACCATTGTCGCCTATAGTGTTGTCCGCTAGACATTCTTGATTTTTAAAACAGTAACTACAATTAGTTACGACTTCATATCTTGAAACCGACACAATAGTAATATACAAAATTATTCGTATTTACCAAAATACGCAATTTATGTCGAATTTAACCAGGGTTAATTTTTATTTGTTCATTTTTTAATAGAGCGTCTGCCCTACGCTCTCGGGCAACGAAATGTGATGTTACCTGATTAAAGCCGGCTTTTTTGTTATTTTTAAAGCTTTCCCGCAATGTATATATTTTTAAAAAACACAACATCATCTCATGTTCGACCAAGGCAAACACATAAGAAAGATGTTTAGGATTGTTATCTCCATCTTCATCATTTGAAATACTTAAAATATTCCTGTGTACGATACTTACCAACTGACTATCGCTGGATCTCAATGCTCTGCAATGGCTGTCTATGAGGGAACACAGGCGATACGCAGTGTCTTCAGTCTTCAGCTCGCTCAACATTACTCTCGATGGGGCTTGCACCCCATTGGTCGGCGCCCGCGCTTTCCCGACCCCGATTGGTCGGAAGCTTTTCATTGTTGTAATAGAAGACGAGTTCCTATTGGCCCTCTTTTGTGAAACGTCATTGAAGTTTTGCAAGGCGGGTGGATACAAAAACATTGGAGTTTCGAGCATGCTGCTGGAGCTGGTAGTAGTGTAGTGTTTGCCATAGTATTGAATTCACTACGTTGAGCACAGTGTACAGTAGGCGAGTTAAATGAATGAGAGAACTCGGAGCGCTTATGGTCTGTGAACAGGGGAACTGCTAAATGTTGCGTGGCCGTGTTGAAGGTGGACTTCACTCCTCTCAAGCTAACTACTCCACGGTGCATTCCATTCTATACACCTGAGCTTATTTGCAAATTATGCTAAACACAAAAATACAGACAAGATTATTGCGTTTTCTAATCTAAAGAATTCATAAAATAAAGGTGCCCGTTGTACATGATAACTTGATATAAAACTAGAGGATGATTTTTTTTTAAAATCAAAATCTAATGTTATTTCTGTCTTTCTTCTTGAATGCCTTAAGCCATGTTCCTAATAGATGGTGATATAGAAAAACTTAGTACAGCGGATGAACTGAACATTTACTTACCTCCCCACCCTTAGATGCAAAACAGCACGTTTAGTATTAGTAGACATGTGTATGTTTTTCCTATTTTTACCCATAACCACATATTCCAATCAATTTGAATTTTTTGCATTAAAATAGTGGTGTGTGTATTAGTTGGCTAAATGTCCTTAATTATTTTTTGTAAGCACAAAATAACATTTGTTTGATACTTAGAGTATGCATTAAAAAAGTTTTCATACCCCCTGAACCTTTTTTTTTTACATTTTGACATGTCTAAAACCACAAACTCTTGCATTTCACTGCACATGTCCCCAAAAACAAAACAAGAGTGTTGCGTGATTTAAAAATGACAAACAGCTTTTAAAATATCCCTGCAAATAAAAATCAGAAAATTGTGCCGCTCATTTGTATTCAAACCTCCTCAACCATATTTTGTAAAAACCTCTTATTGCTGCAGTTAAAGCTGCAAGGTCTTTGGGGTATGTTTGTTAGATTTAGATTTGTAGTGCAATTTTGCATAATTCCTTTTATATGTTATAGTTATATTAGACAGGCGGTGTCGATAAAATTTAGAGAGCAAACATTTGACCCAGTTTCTAGTCTTTTTTAATAAATTATCTTCAAGGATTACCCCATATTTACCTCCTTTCAACTACCTTGACCAGCTTCCTTGGGCCTGCTGAAAGATGTACACCCACAGCATCGTGCTACACCCACCATGTTTAAATTTGGTGTGTTCTAAGGGTGCTGTGGGTTGTTAGTTTCCATTCACACATGGGCTTTGCATGAAGGACAAAATGCTTCTGATCAAAACCTCTTTCCCCAGTGTTTACCATCGCCTGAGAGCTAAAGGGGCAGGATACACATGCATGCCATATTTTTCTATATTTGCTTGAAAAAATCTTGAAAACCAAGGGCCATTTTCTGCCCCACTCAAAACTATGTACTACTCTAGTGTCTGAACAAAATATAAAATTATCTGAACTTCTCTGTAGCAAGAAGATGTGCTACATTTTCAAGAATATTGATGCTTTTGCAGTATTTTCTTATACAGTAACATGTTTATTTTTTAATTTGTTTTTGTTTATATTATGACCTAAAAGGTGCACCTAAAAAAATACTCTTTCTTGTTCTGAACTAATAATATGTGTTAAAAAATTCTTCCAGTTATTTGCATATTTAGTTTAGAGTGTCTGTTTAAATATTTTTTCTTCTGATTAGAGGTGATTTTTGTGTTTTGGAGTCGCCAAACTAGAGTAAAAAATTGAATTTAACGGAGATTCTATGGAGCGAATTTAAGCTTAATGTTATGCCAAGGAGGACGTCCAATCATAGAGCTTGTTTTAAAATTGATATTCAAGTAAAAATATGCAAAATACCCATTAGCAATTACTAGGGTATAATTTTTTTATATGAATTTATTTTATAATATGGTGTTTTTTTTACCATTAGTATTATGTTATTCACTCTTCTTTTATACAGTAAACAATGCTTTGGGAGTTTCCTATCCTTCTTAGTTGAATAAAAATAACTAAATATAGATCTTAGTATGAACATTTTCATCTTAACTGTTTAAAGCTCTAAGTTTGTGTATTTTTTTAAACTAAGCTCTAGATTTGTCTTTCCTTTCACTGAAGTCAGTGTTTTAAAACTATGTATATTTTCTTTCACAAGTTCATTCATTGTTCATTGTGAGACATGGATGTTTAGGGGATTGACCCTTGAACCCATGTCTAAGGCAGCCATCATTTGCATAAAATCAACTTGGAAAAAGCCATTACCACACAATTGTCTGCTGTAAAAAGTATGCAGGTTATTAGTTTAAATGCATTTTAATCTTTAGGTTCATGTGTGATTTGTTTAAAAATAGAACTATATTATGCTTTAATACCTGTTGTCACAGGACTAAAATATATTCTGAAATCTGTACCTAAAATCAGAATTTGACATACTGCTGTTACACTGCTTGAATTAATTATATAATCAAGAGCTACTGAAAAGGTCATGTTTCTGTTTTTGCCTGTTTCATCAGCACAATGTCAAGATCTACAGTTTCTAATGCATACATTGTGTTCGTGTAAAGTGGATTAATCTAAAGTTTTGTTGTTACTTTATCACCAGCAACATGAAATAAATATGCACTAAAAAAAGGGTGTGTATTCTCTGGCTTCCTCCCACAGTCAAAACAGAAATCAGAAAGATTTATTGGGACAATTGGTTATTCTAAATTGCCTATATCTGTGTTAGCAAGTAGCATGTGATGAACTGGTGAGTTGTTAGCCCAGCTTTTGCACAACATTTGCTGGAGATAGGCACAAGCCCCTTAACTCTGATAGACAACTGGTAGAAGACTGATGGATGTATACACTTACAAAGACAAAATTACCCTTGATATTACCTAGTTTTAGCCAGTATATACTGTTCATTATTGTTGGCTGCAACTCTAACCTCCCTTTATCAACAGATCAGGATTGACTAGATACAAGCTAAAATGGTGTAACCATGCTGATGGACATGGCGTTTGATGGAGGGATTAATGTCTAACGCTAAATCAGCATAAGACAAAAGTGTGTTTGGTCAGTATTCTGCAATTATTACTTCTCCTTCTTTGTTTCACCTGCCTCATTAAGCAGAGCAGCAATACTCTGCTCAGCGTAACCCCTCAGACACCCCCTCCTGTGAACTGATAGCAGGCAGAGCAGAACCTGAACATGTAACCTGTCCTTTGCAGAAACTAATGTTTAGAGTCTGAAATAAATCTAATCCACCTTTTTTAACTTTGGTGTAGTTATTATGATCTATTATCTTATATTTATATTATTTTGTGTTGGGTTGTTGTATATATAGATATGAAAATGTTTGTATATCTGGAGCGTGTAACAAAAGTAATTTCCCTCTGGGATTATTTAAGTATTTCTGATTCTGATATCAGTTTGTTAAAGATTTTTGTTATTTTGTGGTGCTTGCATTTTTTTTAAGGTTGTGTGTTTACAGTATTGCCATATCATAACGTTGTGGTAATTTTACTCCTTTTTCCATATAAGATCTTTGCATTTTTGGTTGTTTAATAACCTTTTTTTTTTTTTTTTTTTTTGAAAGATAAGCACCTTCTTCCACTGGCAGTCCTGCCCGTGTGTTAACCCTTTCATAAAGGTGGCTTGTGACTAACTACAATTATTGGAGTATTTTTGGGGTCACAAAATAACTTTTAGAAGTAGATGTACTTAATATTCTTGTGAGAGTAAATCTATTGTTACTTAAGTAAAATTTCTGAATATTCTCCTCACCACAAATGACTTATGCTACTTAAAAGCAGTAACCAGTATAAATTGTCGCTAGAAAGTCTTCATCCATTTTGAGACATTTATGCATTATAGATTGGTTTGAAAATTTGATTTTGAAAACTTTCTTGTACCCATATTTTTTCTTGTATTATTATTATTTGTGTTAATTGTATTTTGTAAATCCTGTTTCATATTTTGAAAAACAACTACAGTCTGCACATAACTCAGTCTGATTGAAACATAAAAAACAGATGTTACAAACTAACAATTACCCAGTACTTGAGTCATCATTTTACAAACTACATTTTGCTCTTAACTACAAAATGTACTTTGTAATTTCTAAGGTAACTACCTTTTTTAAACTTAAGTAAAAAAATGTTAAAGTACTGCTTCTGTTACTTGAGTAAAACGTTTGGGTACTGCACCCACCTCTTCCAATAACCTCCACGTACCCTTTACTGCTGATAACCTAAAGTAATTTCTAATACTCCAGTGGTTGTCTACTATGAGTAAATGCTTGTATATCACTCCAGCAAATACTAACAACCACCAGGAAGTTGCTGATAGTTATTGTAGTTTCAGCTGGGATCCTTATCGGTCATATTTTAAAAGAATCAAGGGGACCAAATGGGGATTGATACAAAAGTAAAGGTTAAAGAAAAATTGGATGCATTTATTGCTATTTGCATTTATATGTATTATTATTATTTATGTTCTCATTAGTGCTGAAATAAAACAGTTTTTTTTTATGAAGTCTTAGTTAAAATTTTACAGATAAATAACATTGGGCCAATGTCTTGTTTTTATCCTGATTAATATAGATTTACAGCCTCGTCTGTCCATCTAAGCAAGGAAGGGAGTCAGTCCTGATTATCTTAATATAATCATGTGTATTTATAATCTGTGCTTAAGAAATCTATCCACTCTCTTTGTAAACCCAAGTGTTTAACATTGTTTCTAACAGCTTAATGCAAACAAAGAAAAAATGGCTGACAAAGACTTTATCATATCCTTGAAATGAGAATGAGAAGAATGAACTGATTCCAAATGCCAATCACAACCCAGACCCAAGCCACATGTCTTTCTCCTATGCTGCCTGTCTCTGCCTCACTTTGCATCATGAGATGCCATGGCGGAAATCTATAGCCGGCTCATGTTTATGCATTCTAATGAGCACACCCTGGGAAATATATGCAAATTCATTTTGTCATCAAGAGGAAAATAGAGGACAGGAGAGCTGCAGATACAGGAGGGGCTTAAGGGAGGAGGGTGAGCGCAAGAGGCGGGATTGGATTGAGGGAGGTGTTTGTGTGTGAGTTTGCACGTCTGTGAGTGTGTTATAAATGTGTGATGGGGGTGTAGGGCACAATGGAAGTAGGCACACAGCAAGGGACATATGTAGACCCCATCCCACCCCCACCCTTTCCATAACAGAATGCAAATTAATAAAGACCACAAAAAATATTGTTGTAAAGCAAGAAACATATAGAGTGGATCTGGGAGAAGTTATTGAAAGATGTCTTTTTTATATATATAATCGAATACAAGTGATAAGTACTTAAATAGCTGAGCCTCTATTCAGTCCACTGGTTTGAATTTACTATCTGATTAAGTAACCGGATTTGTTTTTTTGTTTGATTTATGTTAACTCAACCAACATGTAAGAGACTGTTTAGAGAAGATATTATGATTATTGCTGTTGTTGTTAAGGATTTGGGATGATTTTCAGTCTATTCTTTTATTTTAACTTTCAGATATGTTGAAAATAACATTCTCTTACCAAACATGAAGTCAAGTAGGCAATTTACAATGATAATAATTTGTAGTGATTAAACATAGTAGGGCCTTTTAGTTCGGCCAAACCGGTTGGTGCTGGTTGGATATACTGTGCTGCGTTAAGTTGATATGAACAATAAGTTGAGATCTTGCAGTTGCAGCGAACCACCGGATGGGGTCCAGATGACGTTGTCATTCAAACAAGGGGGAAGGCAAAGGCGGACGGACAACACCGGCGGCGGGCGGAAGTAGAACGTTTCTGATACGAGCTCGTCAGAAGATGCACATGGAGTCGCTTCATCGGTGGACGTTTGAAATTACACGCTGCTTGTAGGGATTTCTGTATTAAAACTCACCGAATTGAACCTAATTCAAAGCAAGAGGTGGTATGTATTGCTATTTTTTTAAGGAAAAAGTAAAAAAAGATTGGCCATAAAGCTTATAGCATGAGGTTAACATTAGCTAATAGGGTTAGCATGGTGCTTTCTATCCAAAGTGCATATTCAGTAAGCTTTATATCCTCTAGTGCGTTACTTTGTAATAAGCTTAAGTTTTACAGGCTTTGAATAGCAGCTTTAATTGTCTAAAATTGATATAAAATGTGGTATCTGAGTGTGAACACTTGTATGTATGCTGTTGTGTTGTGAAAGTCATAGACAAGTGGCAAAGTGTTTATGTGCGCATCTTCCAAACTATTAACACTTAAAGTTAATTGTTCTGAGCCTTGTTTCTTTATTTTATTTTTTCCCACTGGGATAGAAAGAAATAACAAACGTCTCTCCGTCCAGCCCGGACACCGAGTTTAAAGTCAAATGGATACACGTTTAAATGGAAATTATCACGATGTGGTCAGACGAACTGATTCTGTTTTACATTTTTTGTCTTACTTTTGTCTGTGTGTTTTACTTACTTTAACACGTACCACTCATTGGTGTTTTTGCTGTTTGCCTCTCACATCTCACAAATCAGCTGAAAGAATAGGCTCCAAAATATTGGCAGCACATATCGGGATAGGTTAGACTTATCTGCCTGTTTGCTGCAAATCTTCCCCTTTGTGTGGCAGCAAACCTGCTTTAAGCTTATGACTGCCGCCTAAAGGGTTGTAAAGAGAAAGTCTTTGTCTTATTTTTTTTAATTTAAAAAGGCCAAAGCTTGAGTGTCTCTGCAATTTGGAAACGGCTTTTAAATATTTTTTAAATTATGGTTATATTGCAAATATCATTCAATTTGAAGCCCTGCTAAACAAACACATCCAAACCAGGATAACTTAATAGGCTAGTAAAATAGGAATCACTGAATTAAAAATTTATAGAAATCCAAACTATTTATATTTTCAGCCTGAAAAGCTAAAAAAGGTCCAATTACTAAAGAATAGACGACACAATCAAGAACCACGATGGCAGTTAATTGTAGTGTACCCTCACACACTTAAAAGGAGGTATTAAGAGTTTTGTAAAGGATCAAACACCCTGGAGGCACATCTTGGAACAGGAAGTTGTCCAACAAACTTGTAAAACAAATGTTAATCACAACGCTGCTGTGTTTTAAAACTGTTATAATAAAATGTAAGAGAAAGTTCTAGATTAAAAGCAGTTTTGTTCATCTGTGTGGAGCATAAAACTGCTTTCTCACAACTTGATGTTTATTTCATGTATAGTGCACCACCATAGAAGTTTTCTCAGAATAAGGGGGTCTGATACAACTTTTTAATTTCCTTTACTATATATACATTGCAGCTTTGAGTATTAACCAATACATGCTCGTAACATAGATACTTCTATTCATTTTGACGTGTTGGATGTTAGTAAAGACCCGATAAAGTGATATCACCCAAAGGTCTGAGAACATCTGATCCAAGCATTATTAACCAGTAGATAACTGTAAACAGAAGCAGTGTGTGTCTATCAGCTTTCTTATATCAGGCATTTTAGATGCATTTTTGTTTTTTTAGCTGATATTGATCGAAGTGTTGATATCGATAACGGATCAGGACATCCCTAAGTAAAAAATAAAAAATCTGATTGCTATACATAAGTAATCATTTCAGTCCAATCCTATAGACAGAATTATACAGCCAAGTTCAGTTTATTATCCTAACTTTGCTACTGTCACTCTTCCTGAATGAACCTTTCCTATTAGATTTACAGCAATCCCTCGTCTGAAGCATGAAACGGCATACAGGAGCAATCATTTGTTCCTACCAACTGGATAAAGACAGAAATAACGCCAGAAACTAGGACCCTGTAGAATAATCTATGCATTGAAGGGTTGAAACCCAGGTAGACGGGGTCTATAGAAAGAAAACGTGAAATTATGACAGCATAGGGTGAGATGTTGACCCGTTCCTGGAAGAAGCTGCCACAGTTTAGCAGATTCTTCAGGGCAGACTTTGCTTCTGAAGACTAAAAAATAGAACAAATCCTTAATGGGAGCCAGAGAAGTGATAATAACCTGAAAAGTTATAAGATATATTTGAAACTTTTTTTATTTTGGATTATGTTAATTATTCACTCATAGCTTGTGGGATATTTCAAGCCCTTCTTTATTATAATATTGATCATTATGGCTTACATATGATTAAAAACACAAAGTGCAGTGACTCATACGATGAAAATGTTGTGAAAAAGTTTGATATTGAGAAGTTGTGGTGTGACATCCTTTTGAGGTTTTAGCTCAAAACACTTGCCAGACTTCTCTGAGCCTCTAGATCTCTCCTAGTCTGGGTTAATAATGGAGGAAGGCTGGTGACCAGACAGGTGACCTAAGGGCGTCCTCTACAAGGAGGGTGAGGCCCTAAAGGTCATTGCTACAAAGGTGATTAAAAATTCAGTGTCAAATAGTATTTGTAGAAAGCTGAGTGGAGGAAAATAGTGTGGTATATTAAAATGCAGTTCTATGTTTTGTTTACAGAAAAATGTCGCTTTAAGGTCCCACCAGAAGTTTCCAAAGGCTCATGGTTTGGGAAGTCAAAGACAACAAAGCCATCTGCCAGGAAATTTAAGAGCCCCTCATGTTTCCCTCGGTTTAAAAAAAGGGTTCAATCACAAACCACGCTTGTTTCATACGAGAGGAACCTAAAAGCTAAAATATCTGCCTCACATTCTACTTTCAGTCTAATTTAATCCCAGAGCAGAATAGCTGATCAGCATCAGAGTTTTTAGTATTATATTTCATTGTATGTCTGAATTTAGAAGCAGAAAATTGTGTGAAGTTCTTTTTATTAAGTCCTTATTTCTGTGTCCCCCTCAGCTCCTCTGATCGCGAGCTGGGCTGCAGTGACATGGTGATATACGTTGACCGGCAGCGGGCGGCCGTGGAACCGAGGAGCAACAGCTGTGTGCCAATGACTGGTGAAGGCACTGGTTTGGAGGCTTTGGCCTCACCGCAGGCGGGGTATTTGGGAAAAGTCAGTGGCATTCATGGTTTCCTCTCATTGTCACTCGCGCAAAGCTGAATTGTATTTGAGAAAGACACTGATTGGGCAGTGCCACTCCAAAACTAAAGAAAACGTAAAAAAAACATGGAAAACTCTGGTTGTAAAAGGCGAAAGTATTCTTTGTGCAAAAGATATGATTGATGTCTCTCTCTTCCTGTTTCCTTAGTTTTTTTTCTCTTCTGACCTTAAATGAATATAAACTATTCATTTATTCACTTTTTAACAGTATAAGCCATAAACTAATATTATTCTTAGCCAAATATCTTTGTTTACCTGTAAGTTTAATGTTTCATTTTTGTTTAATAGGTCCAGGAAAGAGCTGCTTCACTGCAGTATTGTCCTTGGTGCGCTTCGAAAGGCTTGACCTATGCTCTTCGTTCGTACCGCATCAATCTCCAGGAATCCGTTACCCTCTGCACAAACCCACAGGTAAATCCCACTAATGTTTACACACAAACGCACCTAAAAACTCATTTATGTTTACACCCTGTTAAAGAAGAGGGAGAATCCTGCAAATAATCCATTCCTAATGATAGTTACAAGACCCTGAAAAATCCAGCTTTTAACAAAATAGTGGACGTCTTTAACTAATCCACTTAAATACTGATAAATCGTGAGTATTTTTATTTCATTTGCTTCATTTTTATTAACATTTTCTTGGAACTTCTAATCAGTAATGCATGACCATATTTCCTTGGGATACAAATGTGATGTAACTAAGAGGCCCACTTGGTCACAAGGCAGAATAAGGACCCATATTCATGTTTCTCCACAAACCGTGAGCAAGGGCGGTAATTGAGGAAAGAGCTAACTCCAGAGTTAACTGTTGGACAGCTGCTGCAAGAACTGAAAGGAGACATGAAAATCTGAAATCTAACCGTGCAAAAGTGTTGGTCCTGCATGAAAATCCCCAAATACTGCCTTTATTTTGAAAGTCAGCCCCTAGTTATGCAAGCAGCAGGGTCTGTCATAACAGATGGAAGGAGATGAAAGTCAGCCTCAGAAATATCAGCTCAGGCTTCAGAAAATTAGATGGTGCAGAATTTTTTGTTTCAGCTGGGACTTTAGAGTTAATTAATGCAATTAAAAAGATTTGCTTGGTTTGTAAATGCATTCAGACTGTTGGTCAAACATTTTAAATGGGGGAATCAATCTAAAGTTGTTTGATCTAGTGCAATATTCTTCCCATAAAATGAAAGGCTAATTTTTTTATATATACTATGTTGAATTAAAAGAAAATGGGACATAGTTGTATTTTAACTATTTATTGTTCCATCTGTATTGAATACTGACTAAAACATTTTTTATTACAAAACATGACAGTTTTAGGTAATTGAAGACGTGTTAGTAGCCTGTCTTCTATCATGGTAGTTTTTCTACGATCATCATATCCTCACACTTTGAACACAGTGGAGAAGTTACGCTTCCAGGAACGTAACCATCATTGGTGACACCGAGGTCGCATCCTCTGTATTTTTTTAAAAATTTAAATTGTAATGTGCAAACTAAAAATGTATTACACTGAAACTGACTCTCAAAACTGTAAGGATTTGTTATATTTGAATAGTCAAGAGTAGTGCGACTGTTTATTAAAACGTTAGCTTGAGGGTTTGGCCATAGGTCGTCATGGTAACTGCCACACACAAGCTACCGCCCAGTACGTCCAACTTTCATGGTCACTGGAAGAGGTGGGCATCAAGCTGCAAATATAAGTGGAGAGCAGTTTAAGTTGTTGATGATATATTTATATTTCAGCCCAGTGAACTACCCCCCCGAGACCAAGAGAATATCGAACCAAAGTTTAATTAACTCAATCAAGACCGGTCGTCAGTCAATATCCATCGGTTGAACAAACATTCATTATGCGGTTGGTTTGTAAGCGAAGTCTTCGACTGAAAAGGAAACGTTTATTCAGCATTGATTTCTTAGTTTTGGATGTTTAACCTGTTTTATATTTCCACCCGAGCACCACGCAGCAAGACACCACAGATCAGATCACACCGGACAGGAAGTTGTGCACAGAAACAAAGTAAAATGTCAGGTTAACTTTAAAAAAGATGATTTTTTTTTTTGTGTTAACTTCATCTTTACTTCAGGAGTCACCATGATGGTCGTTCAAAAAGCCTCAGAATGCCCCATTTTTATCTACAACTGTTGTGGAAGGAAGGAATGACAACAGTAGAGGATTATAGGTGTTTCTGTTTACAAACAAAAACCACATAAAGTGCGTTCTGCATCCTGGTCTCCATTAAACGGCGCAAGTAATCCCATCCCGGACTCCAGATCGTTTCACGTTTCTACCCTAGCATTTCTCTGTGTTATCTGGCAGTACTTCTCTTACGAATAACAGCGAACTCTGTTCAGAATAAACAGTGGCGCCCTCTAGTGGATAGCATTCAGTTGGAGCAAATTTGGATCTTATAATCCATAAACACAGATGTTTTAAAATGAACACAACAGGCAGATAGTAAAATATAAATTGCTTTATTATGCTTTTTTTTTTTTTTTTTTTTTTCTTTTCCTTGATGATGACCTGTCATCATCAAACAGATGAAGGTCTTCAGTAAATAGTCTGTGCAACATTTCCACATAGCCAGTGTGACCAATTGTAAAATCCAGAAGCCTTCTGTCTTTGTCATTGGGGGTCCTGATGTATTAATAGCCTTTAGAAAATTAAACAAATCAATGCTAAATATCTGCCAAGATTAGGAACTTCTCAGGCTTGTCTTTATTATTATTATTATTATTTATTAGGGGTGATAAACAGGCTGTGTGATAGAGTTTTATTACAGACTCAGGGTCCAACTTACATAAAAATAGAACAAAGATGGTACAAGAATAAAAAGTACAATTAAAAGAACTGGATTAAAATGTTTGTTTTTTTTTCCTCCTGTTTCTAGTTTTCTTAAGTTCAACTTACAACCTTTTTATTATCCTCAATTCAATTCAGTTTATTTATATAGCGCCAAATCACAACACATGTCATCTCAAGGCACTTCACAAAGACAGTTCA
>JAUZNJ010029697.1:0-15256 GCA_034780135.1 Jordanella pulchra
ATATATCGATAGAGATCTATATATATCGAGAGATATATATATATATATCTATATATATCTAGATATAGATATATATAGATATATATAGATATATATATATATCTATATATATCTAGAGAGATATATATATATATCTATATATATCTAGAGATATATATAGATATATATATATATCTATATATATCTTACACATCTTGTGCAAGATTTAATTTCTTCTTTGAATTATACTTTTGGTTACTCCTCAGTAAAATAAAAAAAACAAGTCCCTGTGCTAAAAATGGGTTTTCACATAAATATAAAACAATTCCTTCTTGCAGTTTTCATAAATCTGTGAAAAAAAAATCTGTTTGCATATAAAGAAACTTAGGAAATAACAATTTTAAGGAGTGGAAAGGAAGCTCTTCTCCCTGAATTTTAAATCCTTTTTCAGAAGCCAAGTACAAATTGAAGTACGTATATGCTTTTAAGATTTTGGACTATATTTAGAAAACATTTAAAGAGTAAAGATAGCTCAAGTTTAATGGGAAAGCACAACAAAGGCCTGCTATCAGATTTTTGGGTGTTTATACAGAAAAACAGAAGTTTCTGCAGAATATATCTGATAAGACTCTTGATTATCTTTTGGTCAGACAAACAAAGCAGTGTCTGCTTTTTGGTTAAAAGCAGAGCCTGCTTTTTGGTTACCACTGAGCACTTATCTGGTTTGCTACTCTGTAAAAAGTGGCATCCTGTCTACAAATAATATTGAATAATTATTAAATGAATCAAAGAAATCTTCAAGAAGAGCATAAAACATATTTTTGCTTTTGTGGGCTGAACAGTCTTTTGCATTATGAATTGTAAAGAATTACACTAAAATGTAACATGAAAGCAACCAGAACACTATGGAGACTAAAAGAGGCTGTTTACTTAATGATTAGGGGAGTGGAAGATCTACTTTGTCTGCGTATCTAATGCAAAGCTGCAGCCTAACGTGAAAATAAATCACCATGGGGCCTGCAATCATTAACAAGCATGAACTGAAGTAAATTAAACCCTTCATAACGTCTTGATCAAATGGAATGGATAACATTGAGTTGAGAAGAAATGAACACCCTTACTTGGGAGCCAAGGGCTGCATCCTGGTGTCCTTATCCACTAATTGGGCTACTTGATTCTCATTGTAGGAATGTCAAGAGGCCAAAGGTCACATCAAAGACACTCAATAGCCCAAAGGTTAAAGAGGAGGGTGATGATTAGAAAAAAAGGGTTATGTCTGAAGACTAAGCTGTGTGAATCATGCTGTTTTCCAGCACAAGTACTGAAGCAGATTGTGAAGGTGGGGCTGATCTGCACAACTGGAAGACTTTGGTGGGTTTTCTAAAGTGTCATGGGTTTTATTCAGAGAAACATCAGAAAGAAGGAAAAAAACTACCATATGGTACACAGTACATCTTAACTAGATTGTAACCTGAGCTCATTAGCAGAAGCATCATTGCAAACAGTACTGATGCACTATGATAGATTTTATAACAAACCTTTAACATATGGAGATTTTATCATATAGCTATTGGATATTTGGCTATTCTTTTGAAAGGTTGAACAAAGTCTGAGATCTGTCACAGTTGAAAAACACATTTTTTTGACTAAGACATTAGTCGTCATTAGGTCATGATTGATTTCTGCCTTACATCACTCCTTGTTTTTTGAAGACATGGGCGTATTGCTTGCTGAGCAGGTGCAGAGTGGTCAAAATAGGTGCTTCCTGGAGGAGGGAGGCAATCACTGTCCTCCATAGAACACTGTTGGCAACTGGTTTTCCCAGGACAGTACTGCTTAATGAATGCTATTAAGATTTGTTTTGAGTTCATTATTCTAAATTTTGGAACTTTACCATATCTATTTATATTTATTTATTTATTTATTGTCACTTCTATTTGAGTTGAGGTAGTTTCAAATACATCTCAATAAAAATTGTTGATATTCTGTCAACAACAACAAAAAAGCACCAAATGATTTTGTACTTAACTGTAAAAAGGAGGAAAAAAGGTGCCTTGCCCTGCAAATGATTAGCTTTAAACACAATTACATCAGCTATAAAGAGAAATTATACAAATTTATTTATCTTTCAACTGAACTACTGAAACCTACATAATTCAACAGAACTATAGAAAATAAAATGTAATGGGGCAGTTCATTCTCTTTTAGTGAAAACGTGTTTTTAGCCTAAATATACACGCAATGTAATGCTATGGGAATTTTTAGTTGCTTTGCAAATTATTCCCTTCAAATAAATAACAAAGGTGCAAAAGCCTCTAAAATACAGCCAGGGCTACTGCTTAGATTGGGATCATATATTGGACTCCAAAAATCGGCCTTTAAGAAATGTCTGTCTCAGACAAATTCTCAGGCTGTTTTTTCTTTTTTTTTTTCTGGACAGGTTGCATTTCTCAAACCTGATTACAAAGACGAAAACTGAACTGTAAGCTCTACATCCGAGTGCAGTAAATCTCCACTGTTTTGCTGAGCTTTCTCATACCTGCAGGCAGCGATAAGGCTAAAGGCAAGACGCAGCATATCAGCATGGTACAGCTGATAAATCTGTACCTTCCATCTACAAGATGCTTTGCTGTATGAGGATACTTTCCTGCCCATGGGGCTTCAAGCGCACAGACTTGAGTGTTAATCTTAACTAATGTAGAATTTTAGAAAATGAGGGATTATCATTATTTGGAAATCTGATGCAGTTGTCCATAGTGTTTCGTCAGCTAGCATAAAAAGGCTTTATTTCCCTCTGAAAGTGCTTCTTTCCCCCTTTCTGGCTGGTTAATCATATTCTATTTTGAGCCTGTTTTTTTTTTCTTCAGTTTTTGCAATATTTCCACTTCCTGTTCCAATTACTAGGCTGAGATCATAGATCCTGCTGACTGGGAGCTTGCCATGCATATGCTGCTTCATTTTTAAATATGACAAGATGATTGTGATCATGCTGGACATCCGATGATCCATTTTATGTACATTCATTTTGGGTGCGTGATTTAAAAAAGCCACAACTATAAGGCTTTCTTTGTTTGAAAGGATTAATGAGAATTTTAGCTTTCGGTCTTAAAAGTAAGGTCTCTGTTTTACAGAAAGTGCAGAGCATTTTTGGAGCAGCACACCATCTATAGCTCCAATATCAGCAATTTTACAAAATTTTTATCTGACTTGATGTATGGCCAGTCACATGCATTTCTGTGTTGCTCGGCACAAATGAAATTCACATGTGATCTACTTTGATAGCAGAACTGGGTCATGATTTCAAAAATGTTCCTCACACTATAGCAGGGTGAAACACAAGCTCACAGAAAGACACGGTGCTCTCTTTGCCAGCTTAGTCTATGCGCTGCCAGCAACTCCTCTATTGCAAATTATTTTCTTGGTTGTTAATTGTGTTATTTATGGTTATTAAGAAAAGGCAGTCTTGTCAACTCAAATGAAAGAGCTCTGAGAATTGGAGGAGAGAGGTCATGAAAGGAGAAAATATATGTTCCAGTAAACAACTTGTGAAATTAGCTGTGAAATTAGTTTGTAAATGTGAGGTTAAACTGTATATTATGAACAAATGACTCATAGTCTGCTCACAGGACTAAATGAGGATTATTAGCATTTAGTTTCATGTTTTCTTTCTATTATTTTATTGGATAACAAACTTGATGCTTCTGTCAAAATATTAAATAGTTTGGGAAAAAAACAAGTATTAACAAGTTTATCTGCACATTTGAATTCAGGTCTTGCTGGAAATTTAATTGCATTACGGTCTCAGTTTGAACATTCTAACACAAATTGATGAAGATATTAATCAAATCGTGACTTTATAGTAGCTAACTCTGGCATAGGGTCATTGTCTGTTTAAAAGTGAAAGGGCAGCACCACACTAAACTTCAACAGGTTCTCCTACAGCATTAGCCTGTATTCTCCATCCATCATCCTATCAGTATAATGTTACTACTGCAGTCACTCTTCAACAACAAAGATTTGCTGCTCAGTTAGTTTTCGACCACATAAAGGTAACCTGACAAACTAGACTGATAATGTGTATGTTGCACCTTATTAATCATATCAAAGGTTTTCAGTTAAAAGGAAAGACATTCAGCAGAACATTTCAAGCTGATTGGTCAAAGCGACAGCTAGTGCCTGTCTACCAAAGTTTGGTTTTAGCCAATCATGGTAACAAATCATAGAGCAGTAGATGTCATGAGAAACCTCAGCTTAGAATTTTGCTCTTGCTGTACCCTTTTCAAAGATGAAATCGTAGATTCTGACGAAACTGATGTTGTAGCAGCAGTTACATGTCAGTCCTCCTGCCCTACCATGTTTAGTTTGATTTGCCTCCAGAATCCATGGCTTTTGCCTTAATCAGGTATGACTGGCCTTGAACCTCAATACTCCAACGTGACTGGTTTGTGTGGCTTCATGAATATGTAGATCGTATTGTCATGATCAAACTGTGCAAAAGTATATGTGGAGGAAATGCAAATAAAATATTTACCACATTTAAAGTGATTAAACTACCCCAAAAGTGATTGCGAGAACAAATTTGATCTCTTTTTAGGACATATGAAAGTCAGTACTAACTTGAACATGAACACTAACTTGAACATAAAAATCTCTATGGGTCATTGTGAACAACAAAGGAGGAATTGGAACAATGACAGACAAGGAAAATATTCTGTGCATATCTTAGCATATTATGCCTGTCAACAAAAAATAATGGTTGCATGGCATATTTGGTCAAAAAGATTAAAGGACTTATAACCTGGTGTTTTACAGATGTCATCCTGAAATTTTCTTTATAATTCCATACCCCTTTTTTGATCTTGAAAGGGTAAGTAAAAGAATAGAAGTAGTGTAGCAAAATGTTACACAAGCAGCAACACTTAAAACTGCCTGCAGGTGATTCCCTGATTGTTGGAATCGCCCCTAGTCTAGTTTTTCAACAAAGATGTAAATCTAGGAGGAGGAGGACCACATTTTTGCTCTATCAAAGGGTGTGCCTTTTTTGGCTTTTCTGGTTTAAACAAAGATCACACAAGAAGAAAACCAAGTTTTAACAGAGGGCCAACATCAACACATGTTTTAACATGAAAACGTCCACTATCCAGTTGATAACACCTCTGATGTAGCAGGAAGCAAAACCAAACCAAAAACACCATGATTGAATTTAAATATTGTATTGTTTTTCAAAAGGGTATTATATTGTGTGTGTGTTATATGTACAATGCTTTTTATGAAATTATGATAGTTTTGTGATATTTTGTGTGAAGTTGGTGTTGTGAGAAGCTGATGGAGGTAAACCCAAAGGTTTAGTTACTTTTTAAAGGGAGTATTTGACAAAGACAGCTTTTCCAGGTTTTTTGATTGAGATTTAATCTTTTAAATTAAACTTTAGTTTTATTATTTTAACTTTTGCTTGCAACATTTGAGATACTTATGTAAAGTGTACTGGAAATAATATTCATCATCGTTGTCATCATTTCTTAAATAATAATCATTTCTATATTAGAGCTTTATCTTTCCTTACAAGCAATCTAAAACTGCCAGTTGCACAGGCAATTTGTTCATTGAAATGGGCAGACTGAACATTATTGGACACAATCTTTGTAATCTCCTCCAACACCTTCACTTTTTTGCACTTGCATTTTGTCTTTCCTGTTGGCCTATGAACTTAAGTGCTGCTTTTTTGGATACTCCGAGGACCATCTCCTGAGTGTTTGACATGTTGGCAAAAAAAGTTTTGGTCTCATCTGATTAGATCACCTTTTGTCATGTTTGACTACTGCAACCCTTCCTATTGCTTTCTTCTTGACACTCTTTTGTAAAGACAAGTTATGGTTTGTGTTGCGGACTAGGAATAGTTATACAGTAAAACCCCAACCTGAGCTGTGCATCTGCACAGCTCCTCCAGATTACCATTAGAGTACCATTAACATCTTAGTGGCTTCTCCCATTTTTGCTGGCCTAGTTTCTCAGATTTGGTAGAAAACAATATAGATTAGCAGTTTTGCCCAAAGAAATTTCCTGAAGAGGTATTGAATTGATGTGAGATCTTTAAGGGTAAGTTAATTCTTTGCTAAAACCTTATCCGCGACCCCAATCCTCTTTGTATTTCTTTCGTTTTTATGATGCCGCTTTTCCCCCAACAAACCTTTAATGAGGTTGTTGACAGGAAATCACATACAAGTGGTTTAACAGAATCTATTTAGGGGTCTGCGAGTAGAAATTGTTGAAAATAAATGTACAACAAACTTTCAAGATTCTTATGTGTAAGAAACCAGCAAAGTTAAAAAGTAATAAAAGTATTATAACTTTGCAATAGATCTGTAATACATTCTGTTGTTTTAGCCTTTTGTTGAAATATCAAACACTGAAGAAGAAGAAACTTTCCTTAAATAAACAAATACACGGGCTGAGGATTCATCCAACTTTATTAGCATATATGAAGATCACATGATGACCAATCATGCTAAGAACTAGCTCGGAACATGTGCAATTAAACTGGTAATTGTTATCCTGAGCCAACCCTAGTTCTAGTCAGTGAGGATTATATTGAAATAGTATGGTGTATACAAGACAGACAATGTCAAAGTCCAGTTTTAAATATTTTCAAAAACTACCTGGTGACAAAGATAAAGTGAGGTGCTTTGAAAACAGGATGCAAACAAAACTTTTGTGAGTAGAACTGTTGTGCATAGTATCTTGGAATATTTGTGCTGACAGTGCGAGATGGTAACTGAACAAAGAGTTTCTTAAACACTGCAGGTACATCACAATAAACGTGAATCTCCTGCAGATAAGAACAGAGAAATTAATGCCCTCAGTTGGCTCCAGCAAAGCTGCAAAACTGTGTTAGCATGCTTTCAGGAGTGAATATATATATACAGTGTTTTAAGAAGGCTATACACAAACACTGTTAAATATATTTTAATAATTATTACTTAAACCAAGCCTTATTATTTATGATAGAGCAATAATTCAAAAAAGGTGCATTTGTTTTTAATTTTATTTCCATCAGTGTTTCACAACTATAAAATTTTTTGTCTGTAGAAAACAGTGTCAGCATTTAGCACTTCTATCACAGACAAGACAACTGAATATGGCTTTTAATCGATCATTATGGTTTATTTAGTCTTTATGCACTTCCCTACGGCATGGCATATGTGAATATTACAGGACATTACATATAGATAAATCATGTTTATGATGCAACAGCAGAATGCAGATCCTAATGGTTAATTGAGCTACATAGAAGAAAGTGAAAATGCAAACTCTTAAGTATTGAGTGTGAAGAGAGAACATTTCAAGGACAAACTAAGAGCTCCCCAAGGTGCATGCAAGTATTTGTCACATTGAAACTGTGAAGAGTGCAAATGTGCCACACTGTAATCACCAAAGAGCATTTTGGGATGCAGAGAAAACCCTCGAGTGTGTATGAGAGAAAGGATGTGTTGGGACTTTAAAAGGGGGAAGTTAAAGCTGTTATTACACAGTAATACCTGAATCATTTTGTATTGAAGATTTGTATGTACATCTGACTTATGTACTATGAAACCTGGACATTGTGACTGAAATCAATAAAAGACAAACGTTGTGGTTTTCAAAACTCCATTCATCCAAAAATAATTTGCACAACCATCAATACACACCCAGTGTCTTATCCTTGTTTGTTTTAACAAAAAGCTTGACCATGCCATGATGCCATAACAAAAAGGTCTTTTCTCCTTTCATGAACGAGTGGCCAGTGTTGACGGCTAATGAGGTAGCCAGAGCACCTCCACACTCAGTGTCGTGAAAAAAACTGCTACATATCTCTTGTGAGGATTTAAGAAACCCCAAAAAGGGAAGCTGTGCTACAAGCAAAGTAGCTTTAAAGAAGCTCCTGGTTGTCCTAATCTTCAGCCAAAAAGCCAGATCTGTAGGTTGTTTTCTACTTAAGCTGTAGCAGCGATATTTGGTTGGTTGGAGGAGGGTGGATGGTTGTCAGCAAGGTCCTTGCTAAACACTCCTGAGTATTCCTCCATCAATGTGAGCTCATTTGTTAGATCTGAGGGTCAAGGAGAGATATGCAAAACAGCAATCATATTTCCAGCAGAAACGTCACAGGGACAAGGCCTCTCTTCTTCCCGCTGGTTAGCCGAAGGAAGCCGTCAATCTCCTCGTTTTTCCCAATGCAGATCTGCAAAGAAGGAAAAATGGGGAGCAGAGGGGCATAAAACAGGAGCAGAGTGAGAGAATGCTTTAAGGACCTGAGTAGAGACTGAGCAGTTGCTGAAAGCTACATACTGCTGTCCTAGGTTATTTTAATATTTTCTGTATTAATTTGCATCTACTTATAGATAGAAAATGCTTCCAGCAAGTGTGTGTATGCAGGAGATTGGAAATGTGTGCACTTAATGGTTGCTCACCTGATTCTCTTTCACAGTCATCTGGCCTTTGTCTCTGTTGCCATGGAAAGCAGCGGTGACCTTCCACACCCGCTCGCCCGGTCGGACTCGCTGGACAAAGTTGGCTGGGAAAAATCCCACCTTGTCTCTGCTTTTCCCCTGGTAAACAGAACAGAGTTACTCATCCAAAAACATTCAGCCTGCTGTTCTACACAGATATAATTTCTCTCTACTCTTACAGATTAATCTGAGGTAAATGGAACACAGAAATGTACATATTAAGTATCTAAACATTTGTTCCAAGTAAATATATTTATATTGGGGATAAAATTTAAAACTGATACAAAAACAGATATTAAACCACACATACAAAGAAATCAAACAGTCTAGATATGTTGTGTATAAAGTGAATAGGTAGAGGTTGGTTACTTACATTTACTCAGTAATAATTTCAAAAGTAACCTTTTAATAAGTTGAACTTTTCTGAGTAGTTTAACTGAACCATACTTTTTACTTTAATTTCATTATGAATTATTCCTAATCTTACTTTAGTACAATGTTTGGCCACTATACTCAATAAGTAAATCAGCCAAAATAAGGAACAAGGATGTTTCTTTCTGCAGAACCAAATAAATATACAATAAAAAGACAATATTGTCACTGGAGGTACTTCACCCTGTTCTTACATTTATGCAATACGTATTACAAGATTTAGTTTTATAAATCCTATGCAGAAAGTTTTTTTCGCTGTCTGACTTTATTTTAATTCTATGATTATGTTATTAATTTGTTTTATTTTATGTTTGTACTTTAATAAAATAACTTGGCCTTTATTACATGACTCCAAATAGTAAATCTAATAGTGTTTTTAGTTACTGAGTACTTGGGTCGCCCTTTAACCAAACATTTATTTAACCTTGGTGGAGTAATTTCTTGGGTAGTGCTACTCATAGTTCAGTATAGTTTCTGGGTACTCTATTAACCCTCTGGACACAGGTAACAAATGTACAACACATGGAAAACAGTAGCAACCAAAAGTATAGAGAGCTTGAAAAGTAGCTCTAATATGCCAGAATATAGAAAACAATCCTGCTTCATTTCAGATGTAATACCTGTCAGATCTAATTAATGATCAATAAAATGTGAAGCATCTTCATGTCACACTAAAAACGTCATTCTTATATTAAACCTTTATTTTATTGTTTGCATGATGAGCTTTCATAGATTGCAAAAAATGCAGTGCTTGGGTATTTTCCAGTTATGGGAATAGCTGAAAAAATGTATCAAAACTAATGTTTTTTCACCATTTGCTCTGATTGTTGCTAAACAGATTTCTGCCTTGGTAAGAAATATTTCAGCTTCCCAAAGTAATATGATGCATTATACATGGGTTACTATATTGTGTATTCAATGGCAATCTGGATATTTATAGCAGTAAAGCTTTTAGTAGAAAGGGTAAAAAGTAGAGCTTTTAAAATATTCAGGGAATGAAGAGTACAATGGAGTGCCTCCCACCTTCCACCAGTCTTCGTTGGAGTCGTCCATGACTTGAATTCTGTCTCCAGGCCTGCAGGCACACACATTCAAATCAAAGAATGCCACATACAATATGAATTAATATTCCCACACTTCAGGAACTTAGATTTACTTGACACTAGGTCAGCAAATTACCTTTCTTTAAGAAGAAATTGGTTCTCTTTTCTGGGGCTGCAAGGAACACATGACAGCTCTGTTCCTTGGATTTGACAGCTAACCCTCAAAACATTATCTGGGAAACATTTTTTTCTTTCCTGTTGTTTCCTGCAGCTATTGTGTGACTAGTAAAAAAAATAGTTGCTTGTAGTGGTTAAAACAGAAAACCGAGAATGACATTCTTCCTTATCTGCTGACATGGGCTTGAAGTTCGGCACTTTAGTTCTTTTCCTGGCCAAAAGGACTTTAGCCTCAGTTTACTCTAAATGTGAATCTATACAGTCAGTGATTTGAGCCTAAAATAAGCTAATGAGTTATCTTTATGTTGAGGTTATGATTTAAACACAGTACTTTACATATATTAAGTATTTTCATGTTATTTTCTTTTCCTTTTGAGTTGGCTACTTACTAGCTTAATATTTATGCAACAGTCGGCTGGCAACGTCCAAACTCAAAACAAAGAAGATCTCAAGCATAGTTAAAAAGTCCCCCAAATAGGTTTTCTTTGACATATGTGAACCTATTCCCTCTCAAACACGAACATCTTGTTCTCAAACCTGATTTGATTCCAGATTAAGTCTGGACAAAGACAGACAGAGCAAATCTCACCAAATGAGGAGCACATTTTTTTTCTGTTCATTGTTGTATTTATTTCCCAGTTGGGATATGACTCTGCCATGGTAAATAATCTTATAATCTGCTACTATAAACTGTCAAACATGTAACCAATTATTTACAATCAATAAGTTGCATTGTCTGCTGTGCTTAAGATGAAGGGTTTTATTTTAGGCCACTAAAAGTTTTTTGTACATTACCTGTTGTAATCCAATACTCAACCCCTGTACATTTTTAAAAACTCATGTATCAAACATGATACATTTTGGGCCTAATAGGCCTAATCCTGTTATATGACATTTCAAATCTATACAGCAGGTGCTCCGTCTGGTTGCATTCAAAATTTTGTTGTTTTACATTTTGTATTGCTCAGTTTCTTAGTTAATAAAGCCCTTTGTTGCTCATAACTGATAAACTACCTGAAGTAATAGAAGCAAATGAGTGTGAAACAACCAGCAGAGTTAAAATAATTCATCTATATTTATATTTCTATTTGTCATATTTATTTATGCATGTCAACCTAATGTCCAGTCTAATGCATAGTTTAAGTATTGATGAACCAATGAATTTCTTTCTTTTGTTATCTAGACTTTTCAAAGGGATGTATTTTGTTTGCTGTTTATTTCCATGTGTTTATGTGTTTGGATTATTATTTAAAAATGCAATTATTGTGCCAACAATAACAACCTTTGGCTTTTGCATGTTTGTCCTTGTACATGTCCTGTTTCACTGTTGTTCAAAGACAATGAAAAAAGGTTTGAGATGAGTAAAAAAAAAAAAAGAAAAAAAGACTTAAATCTGCAGAGGTGTTCAAAGTTTTTTTTGTGTGAGTACACATCCATATTAATACTGATGCTAGTAATTACAAACAACTGTCTACCGTACATAGATTGATTGACTGAAGTAAACGGAGCAGAGGAGCAGTTTTCTGTCACTGCTGCTATAATCCAGATTTTAAAATCAGATTAAAAATCAGGTATCACCACTTACATGTAAGAAGTTTTCTTATGTGTTTAATTTGCATTCATTCCAATCAAAAGGTTTAACCCTCTGACTGATCTATATTTTATTGAAATATCACTTCCCTTGATGTGTTTACATTTTTGGTCTTCTTTGTATAGGCATATCATGGGACTATGCCTATTTAAAGAGTCACGGCAATCATAAATCTAAATTGTTAAGATGTGCTACCCTTTTTATGATGCTTTACCTTCAAGTTAATTCCATCTGTTGTACTACACACAGCAGTTAGTTGTAGCTGCTAAGATATTAAAACTTTCTTTTGATATGCACCTAATGCAGGTGTTTGTCCTTCCCAGCCTCCCAGCGTGTTCCTCCTTCTCAGACTGAGCCCCCTATGATCATCCTGCTGAGCAGGCAGATGGTGTATGAACGTCCTATCTCACGCGGCCATTCTGATTCATGCACAATAACATAAAGTACACAAAGAAATCTCACTAACCGTAGTTCCAGGTCATTCTTCTCCTGAGGCAGAAACTTGTAGAGGGCGATATACGTGTGAATGGTGTGAACTTCTACACGCTTTGGAGTCTGGAGACAACAAAACAATGAGATTAAACACGGTCATCATTTGGCTGTTTGTGCAGAACTAAAACAAGAATAGCGAGACTAAAAATGACTCTGGAGATACTTATTCTAATAAAAATGAACTGACAGAAGAGAAGAATGCTGACCACACACCTTCAGGCTGACCCTGTCCTCTGAATCAGCCTTCTCACTTTCAGGAGGGGTAAGCACTGGAGAAACAGACACATAAACAAAGACAAAAGGAGGGAGATAAAAAGGAAGGCAGACAATGTGAAAGGCCACATGTAAGAAGCAGACAAAGGGAAGAGTAAAAGTGCAAAGTAAAGGGAGAAAGAAGCAATAGTCAGAGTGAACCTGTCATACTTTGTCATCAAGGGCAGCAAGGCAGTAGTAAATGAACTGTACAGACAACACCTTCACTTCTGAAAACACAAAAATGATCTGGTAGCTCTTTTCCAGACCAAAATACCACAAAAATGTAAGAGGGGCATATTTTTGATGCCCCCATGATACCACTGATGTGCATTTGTCCTCTTGAATAAAACAAAAACCAAATGGAACCCATTAAAAAGGCACACTCTATTCATGCATGTAGGCTGTTCATTGCAGCTGCTTCAACAGAGCGTCCTGGTCATGTTACTCCTTTGCCATTGTTTACTGATGCATTTTTGGCCATTTCATACTCAGCTATTCTGGGTATGCAAAGGAATTATATGTAACAAACTTAAGACAATTAGTAGCCACCTTGCACACATTTAATGTAATTGGGAAAGAAGGAAACAAAAGTATACAAAAGCTAATTTGACCTCATTCCAAACTTTTCGTGATTTTCTTTGGCTCTTTAAGATAAAATCCAAGCAGAACTGTTATATTATTGCATCATTTTTGATGATGGTTTTCAACCATTTTCGTTTATTTTTTATGTGTACATAGTAGCTTAGTTTAGTTGAGTTTCACTAGTTTAATATATAATTTTTAACTGAAATATATTTGAATTGGATTTAAATGATTTTTGTTAATATATTCTTATATTTTGAATGAGATTGTTGTCCATTTATTCCATATACGTATGTGCGGAGTCACACTTTCACTTGTTGTCTTAATACACATCTGGTGTTTGATCACAGAACAACATATATGACACTCTGAAAGTTATTTGATTAAACAACATACGTTAGAACAGCATTTAATTGTGCATTACATTTCGAGAAAGTGTCATAAAGAATATCATAGAATTAGCAGATAGATGTAAAAACTTGACTTACTTCCGGGAATGTTTTCTTCTTCAGCAATGGGTTGGTTTTCTAGTTTCGCTTGAAGTGTCTCTGCCTTTAATAAGGTAAGCAAAGTCAGCAGTATTTCAGTTTAATGCCAGCTTTATTCAAATGGCTAACATGTGTAAGTTATACCTCATGACAAGGAGATTCAGATATACTTCCAAAGCTGGAACGACTCATCTGAGCCAATGATGTCCCATAGCGCAGTGCCTCATACACGGGGTCAACGATGACACTGTCTGTCTCTGTCCTCAGCCAGACAAATAAAACAGCATAACTGAGACATTATAGTATATAGTTGCTTGCCTTCGTGACAAATCAACCAGGGGTTTCATCTCACTCACCCTGAGCAGCTGGAGCCTCCTTGACTATACTCAGTGGATCAATTGTTAGCAGAGGAGAGCTAAAGTTTCTCTTAAAGGCTCCAGACTGAAATATCAGAAGAGATGCAAAGAGAAGAGAGGAGAACAGCAAAAGGTCAAATATTACTTAAAAAAGCCAAACGACAAGTATCTGTGATGTACGGGTATTGAAAATCCTAGCTGGAGTCAATTGCAGTCTATTATTGGGCCTACATGTAACTTGAGAAATTTAAAAGGTCTCCAGATTGAAGCTATGGACTTAGCTTTATGCTTGTTCTTTCTCATTTAACCATCATCAAGCGCAGGCAGAAACAGACCAAAGTCAACCAGCCTTATAAACCCTTACACTGACAGAATAAGGAAACAAGACACACCTGGGGGTAATAAAGGGGAAGACAGGACGACAGAGAGACAGCAGGAAGCTCAAAATTAACACAAGAAAACCATGGATCATGACAAAAAGAGACTTGAATACACCAAGGGACATCTTTTATGTGCATCTGAAGCAAATGCATAGTTTAGAAAATTAGACAAGTTGGAGGAATGAGCAGAATTCAATACATAACAATACATAACGAGGTGTTAATTGAATATGATAATAGATAGCCAGATTAAACTTTGTTGTAACACAGAGATACACTGAAAATGCTTTAATATCCCTAGTCAAACTGAGGTCTGTCTTGCGAAGACATATTCATTAGCTGTCAGCATAATACTTTGTTGTATAAAGTCGAATAAGCTATTTAATGAGACACAGATGACAGTGTTTTATTTATGTATAAGACTTTTATTTTGAAGGAATTAAAAAGAAATAGGTTATGTCTTAACAGGCCATAAAAACTGCTGAAATAAAACTTCTATCAAAGAAACCGAATCTACATGCATATTCAAGACATACCTGACAGAGAAGACAGTGGTCTAACATGTACAACTGACTGAAAACACGGTAAAGAAGTAAAGTTGAATGATATATTAAAAGTCCAAAACGCACCAGATTAAATAAAGACAAGCTGACTGTCTGCAACTAATGTGCAAAAAAATGTCCAGACACTTGTATGATTTGTAATTTTTATATTTTTTTTTAGTTCTGCTTGATTACACAAAGTTCTGATATCAAACAAACATGTTTTCACCTAATTTATATGTTAGCTCTAGACAGTAATTAATTATAAATACATATAAACCTTTATTTAATAAAGGGTATGTGACTATGAACTTCATTTTAAACAATATAAGCATATATGCAATCATTCTTCCAGACAGTTATTACTTAGTTCTTTTTGACTCTGAAAATATTTTCTGTAATGAGCATATATATAAACTTGTTTGTCACTATAACTAAGAGGCTAAGCTTAGCATT
>JAUZNJ010029698.1:0-40658 GCA_034780135.1 Jordanella pulchra
GTGACCTCAAGTGAGGACCCTGATTCTAATCAGCCTTTGTCTTGTTCCTAGGAAGCCTGTTTCAAGCCTGAAGCTCTTTGCGAGCTTACCTCAACCTCTGCCTGCCAGCTCATGCGAGCTGGATCTCTGACTCCAGCTAGAACTAATCTGCTGCTCTCTGTGAAGAGCTGGAAACCTGATCAAGGTCCGAACCACACAAGGGCGAAGCTTGTCGCTGCTGCTGCTAATTGCTCTGCTTAGAACTACTCCCTCTGGATTCCACTGGTGCTCCCCTCCCCGGATCAATCAGAACCATCACAAGGTACAGTCAGAATCAACATATAGTTCCATCACCGGATCACCTGGCTAACCGAACCTTCCAACCTGCAGACCTCGGTGATTCCCGTCTCGGACCCGAACCGGAACCAGAACCTGTGCTCTCAGTCTAATCACTAATAAACTTTGTTGAACTTTTTCCCTGTTTCCGTGTGGTGTTCTGCATGTGGGTTAGATTTCTGAAGCCCATCATGACAAAATTCTTAAGTAGAATACATGTGTTATTGGGACAATGAAACCGGGGGAGCTAACCTTGATTGTTTTTTTTTTTTTTTTTGTGGGAGGAGGGATCAGCTAAACTGAATATCTGAGCCAGCAGCTCAAACTAATTTAGCTTAGGGCTGCTGGCCGCCTTTACTTTTTTCACCCATCTTCTTTGTGTGTTTCTATTCCACCATTGCAAAACTATCATATTTAGGATTACGCTGCTTGCCATATTTGTTTTGTTGTGCTTCAATTGGTTACAAGTGATTGAATTAAGTTTGCCCAGCTTAATTTATTAACATTTTCAGCTTCTAAATTTAATAAATTAAGTTGGATCAACTTGATTCATTTACTTGTTACCAATTAGAGCAATTCATTTAAGTTGGAGCTGCATTTTCTTGTTAGTTTAGTGTGCATTTGTCAATCAAAAACGATATCACCCAGCCCTCCGACCCCAGAACTTTCGATTTTTTGAATATTATCCGTGGGTGGAACTAGAGAAAGGCTCTGGATAAGAGTCACATTGCCCTTTTTAGATGCACATTGCATCTGATAATGGGGCTTACTCTCTGAGCAGAGAAAAACAATTTTGTGGACTGATTTCTCAAGAGAAGTTATTGCTTTAGAGATGTGAGTTTTTGACATTTACATAAATCAATTTAAAAGTTTTTCTTTTGGAGAGCATTTAGCTAACTGTTGGAATATTGCAATAGTGAATATGTGTGAGGCATGATTGAAATCACAAGTTTTTAATCCAAAATGCATTTTGCTGTTGTGTCTGTGACTTTATTAACAGCTGAACTGATGATATCATGCACAAGAGCTGGCTGCAGCAGATGTTGGAATGTAAACAGTTAACAAAATAACACTGGTGAACTATTTGGGTAGGTAATATGGATAAAAAAAAAAACCTAACACTTTAAAATCTGTCCTCTACAAAACAAAACTTAACAGCCTCTGTTGTTAATAAGAACCATCAACCCACCTGTCTTGTTTCTCCAGCCATCTTTACGTGTCTGTCTGCTTGTATATTTAGAAAGCCCAGAAAAGATGCTGAAGTTGGTGTTATGATCCTCCACCCATGTTTCAACACACACATAATTCTGACTTACTAATATTCTGGCTACGTCCTTGTTAGGGCTTGAAGTTCTCCCAACTTATTTGAAAAACATCTCATATTCACATATCACATTCATATCACACTTGTTGATCAGCTGCTCCTATTCATAAAAATCATCTTGCTACAGCTGCTATAATAAAGGTCCGGAAATAAAAAAATATACTACCAAAATGAAAACACCTTTAGTTGCCAAGCATGCAACAAAAAAGAGAAATAAACATAAATAACAACTTTGATTAATAAAGTAAATTAGGTTATTTTAAATAGTATATCAGAATCAAAATAATAGAGCTACATCTATAGAGCCAGTTTTACTGTCTGTCAATCAGGTCGCCAAGGCCTCTGGCTTTGATTGCTGCTCAATCCTCTTTGGACCAGTCCCTAACAGTTCCCCTGAAGGTGATGGGCTCACTGGAGGCTGGCCCTGCATCACTTCTTCAAGCTTGGTCTGGCTGGGACCAAACCAGGCCAAACCAGGTGATGTTATGTGACTTAATTTTGTATTCGACCAGAAAATGGTGGCTTGTCTCCTTTAGGTTGGGGGTGAGTTCCTGTCCCAAGTGGAGGAGTTAAAGTATCTTGGGATCTTGTTCGAGTGAGAGGAGCATGGAGTTCGGCTTAATGGAAGCTGCCGCTACAATGCAGACGCTGTGATTGTCTGTTGTTGTTAGGAGAGAGCTGAGTAACATGGCAAAACTTTTAATTTACTGGTCCATCCGCATTTTCTCCGAGGAGCTTGGTCATCCAAGAAAGACTTCCACTTCACCTCCACATCAAGAGGAGTCAGCTTAGGAGGCTTGTATATTTTTTTAGATGTCCCCTGGATGCCTTCCGCAGGCGATGTTTCAAACAGGTTCCAAAGGGAGGAGGACCAGGGTACGACAAAGGACACCCTGGACAGAGTACCTTGAGCTTCACCCAGCAGGGCTTGATGTGTCTGGGGAGAAGGTAGTCTTGAAGTCGGCTAAGACTGCCTCTGCTACCAAGTCTGGGATAAGAGGAAGACGACAAATATCAGTAAAAGAGCTACTCTGATGTTAAAGAGCAGCAATTCTAGAATAAGTAATACATAAGTTCCAAAATAAGCAGTTCCATTTCAAAAAATGCTGCCAAACAGGACATGTTGTCAACAGATATTTTTTTTACTTGTCAAAGGACCTTAAAGCTCATAAACAGTTGATATGGTTACTCTAGGCTTTTATTGCACAGAACACCGAAAAATTGCATTGCATCTAATAGTCAAGTCTTGAACCAAGTTTTTGTCTTTGTCCAATGATTTATAATGATACCTAAGCTGTAATGTACAGCTTTCTACATTTGAAATTTAATTTGGCTAAATAAGGTATGAAGAGGAAATACAGTGTACATTTTTTAACTCACTGTAGTTGCACAAGTTAATTAAATCAATGTTTTCGGTACGACCTGCTCAAGATAGATATCTTTAACAAAAACCATTTACAGCAGCACTGTTTTGCATTTTTAAAATGGGAATAACTACAAATAAATTGTCAAATATTTCTATGTGTTCAGTCATTTTTACCATTCTAATTTCAATGTCCACTAAGAAGCAATTCTATGCAATGATTTATTAGAGGCTACTGAGAAGGATATGATATCAAAGACTTTTTCATCACTTCTCTTGGCCTGCATTTGGCTCAGACTGCCTTGTGCATCATTACTCATCAGATATTGAGTGCAAAGCTGCATTGACATGAAGTAATGCACAATATGCTCTCCACAATGCTGGCTGGAAGGGAAGGCTTACCTGTCAGTTTATCTAAATGGGATTTTTATTGATTTTAGTGCTCCTGGTTTTGTCGTCACACCGAGCCGTGGCTGACTAGACTTTAAATATGAAAGGTGAAAACTCAAAAGCATGGTGTATTTGGAATTTTCCACCTGATGTCCTATTTTGGCAAGAGGCAAAGTAACAGTGCTTTTTTAGTGAGTGGAATAATTGAAATAGTTGTTATTGAGGAGACTTGTGTCTTACATTGAGCACACAATGTCCTTTGAACTGTGTGCAGATAGTACGAACAGAAAAATGCATCTTTTGTGTTTTGGTTTCAGGAGCCTGTAGCCGCTGCTAATTAATGATACAGTGTTGGACACCCCAGGAAACAAGCTGAATTTTTAGCCGAAATAAAAAGGTCAACTCAGTCTATATTTCTTGTAAAGGCAGATGAACTAGACTAAGTGTGAATGATGCCAACTGATTCACACCAGTCAGCTGGTGAAAGCAAATGATCTGCTGTCTTATTATTGCATTTGTGTTGAGTGTCAGCACCGCTTCTGCACATGCAATAACAATAATCTGAGTCTAGTGAATTTGGCATCGTAGACTTTTTCCACTTGAAAACAAAATGGGATGTAATATAGAAAAGTTATTGTTGCCAAAAATCCCACATTTTTATACAAAGACTGACAAAAACAAATATTACATTAGTTATATATAGTAAAGTTCTTAAATACCCAAAGGGCATTTTGTTGTTTGTTTTTTCTAACTGAAATAATGAAAAAAAAAAATAGAAACAACTGTTTTTCTTCTAAACTAATTTGATAAAATATCAATAAAACAGAAAGTGGTTTAGCTCTTTTTTTCCTGATATTTAAGTCCCTATTGAATTAAAAGTATAAATTATCATAGAGAGTGTATAAATTCACTTTTGTATAGTGTTGTTTTGGCCTACCGTAACTTCTCACCATTATGAGTGATATTACAGCGACTTCGGTCTGCTGGCTTATAAATTGGCTGTATTTAATAAGTAAACTTTCAGCTGTTCAGCCACTATTTACTCTTTAACCCCCCCCCCCAAAAAAAAAATATTCATCAATAAATTCCTGTCAATTCAGTTCAATAATAAATAGTCATTAATAAATTTAAGAATTGTATTTCAATGAAAATGTTCAATACTCTCAATGTTTTTCCAAAAAAAGGAATTTGTCCTCATACAGCCAATCAAAGTCTGCCACAGGTGCCATAAGAAATAATTCAACCAAAATAATGTGTTGCAGCAATAATTATTTCTCAGACTTGGTAGTACAGGTTTCCACAGAACAAAAAAAAAAAAAAACGATAAAAGCTTTGCAGTTTGTTCAAGCATGTATGCAAGTATGCAAGGCAACAACAGCTCAGTTCTGAACCTGCTGAACCTCTGCTATCCTAATTTGTTGCAGTTCAGTGTTCAAAATAACTGTCTCACGGTCAATAAATTAATAGGTCATTTTATATGTCCTTGTATTTACATTACACACAATAACACTCTATATTTTTCATGTTTATAAATCGTTTACACAGCCAGTGCGTCAACCTTATATTTATTATGCTACTTAAATATAAGAGGTTTGCAACTATTCTATAATTTCTCAATTGATAAATTATGTCCTAAAAGACTTTGTAAGCTACCATTGATTATTCTCTGCTGGTACACTAGCTATGATGCTCCTGCTTCTGTTTAGTTGTCACCTTTCTTTTCCCCAGAGCTTAAACATAAAAAAAAAAAAAAAAAAAAGTTGTGTTTGTATACTTCTTATCCTTTTTTGATTTACTAGGTAAATGATAAATATGAAGAAAATTCCAAAATAACTGTAAAAAAAACTTCATTTTTCCATATTTATTTAAACAGTTGAAAAAATGTTTATTGTATTTTCATAGTTGGTTACAGATTAAAAAGATTAATTAAAGCAATGATACATGGATTCAGCTGCAAAAAACAATTATTTTACCACTTAGTCTGTTGACAGAATTGTATGAATAAGTGAATAAAAAAAAAAAATAGAATAGGAAAAGCTATATAATCGGAGATTTCATTTGTACAGATTTAGGTTAAGCTTATTATGCAACTTAATGGCTTTCTTTACAGACAGAAGGTTTTTCATGTAAAATTCAAAATATATAATATTGTTTACAGTTTTGGTTTCATTTTTTTTTAAGTAAACAGCATCATTATACTACAGTCAACTATCTTTTACTTACTAAATTGATTGATAACAGTTTCCATTATTAATAAATCTAGATTTAATTATTTGTTTCATTGCCAACTTTGTGCGGGTTTGTCACATACTAATTTAAATTAAATACCCTCTTGCTTTTGACTGTAAACTGACAAAATTATGAAATATTATTGTTAAATGAGTACTTTGACACTATGTAATGCAATAGAGGAGTAAGTATATATAGCTTTGCACAAGACATGACCAGTCTATATGAACTAAACTTGGACATGATGTTGTTAACCACACTCTTGCAGTCAAATTTGAACAGAATACAAATATTGAAAGAACTGTCATTGCCTATGCCACACAGTCAAAACCTTACATTTTTATTTTTTAAAAAAAGCTTTTAAAATGCAGGACCTTCATATTTCACATGTTTAATTATTTTATCTGAACCCATTTGTTGTAAGTAAGTTGGTACTTACATTGCTTTTTTAAGACCCATCGCCTGCTGCGCTTTGCAGTCTTTCATAACAATGTTTCATTAGCAGGAAACAAGCTCAGCTCACATTTGCGGTGCGCAGTTGAGCATTTTATCCCCACAATCAAAGTAGAGAAGAATTTTTATTCTGTAAATTATTTAGGCCCTGATATTTTGTTGTTCCTACTTAGATTTAATGTACCAAATTCTCTGAAGTGCATTCATTTGTTTGAAAACAAGATGTGATTGTGCAGCATTCTTCTGACTAAATCACATAATTCAAATGTCACTGCCTACAAGTTGTGTGGTAATTATGAAATCCTGTTTAGGTTCTCAAAAATAAAGCGCTTGTAAATAATGAATGTTTTCATATTTTTGAGCTAAACTGAAACAAACAAGTAGAGAATATAAGTGAAAACACAGGAGTTTTAGATAGTGTAAAGTCTGTTTATGCAATGTGAATGGATAAAAAAGTGTGCACCAAATGCACATTCAAGTATGCATAAACATTCATATGCATTACTTGTGTTGTGATATGTCATGTTAAATCCACTCTTTTTAATATACACTAACAGGATTTTTTGTCATACATCAGCAGAAGGTATTTCGTATGTGTGCTGTTAATAAATTCTCAAAGATGGCTGAAAATCTTTACTCTAGTTGCTCAGTGAAGGATGAACTAAACCGTAATGGTAGTGTACTTAAGTGGCCAGTAATGTGCTCATTTAGCACAGCTCAGGATGGATCTGTAATTATAGTGAATACTGTTTAGATGGCAATCCTTGAGATACTGCAGATCATGAAGGTAAAGCTTAATTTAATCAGCAGGTGGTCACAAATGGATTATCACCATCTCACAATTTAACCAATTACTAAAAGACATGTAAAGGTAAATAGTGTATATGACATCAATGTAGCAGGAAACTGGACTGTTGTCAAGTTGCGAAACTAGTCAAAAGACTGAATGTTGTTGTTTTCAAATCTACTTCTGGCTGTATCTGATTTTATTCAAAGCAATCAGTGTTTTTCCCCAACTCTATTTACATCATGAAGAGTCAAGAGAACCCCTGTTCATAATGTATGTGATCTGAAGATGAAACAGAGGATGCAAACGGATGCAGAGCTGTTAACTCTGAGCGAGCGTGGAAGGACCAGGGCTTGTGATGGAGCCAAAGCAGCATGCATGACTGACGCCTGATCAGATCATACAGAGCACCAACAGTGCTTTTTGAATGAGACTCAACTGCCTGTACACATAAAGTTCCTAACTTATGTCAGTTTTTTTTTGTTTTTTTTTCTTTTGCATAAGTGACAGTAGGCTTTGAAATTGCTATTTGAAACAGTCAATTATTACACTGATTTCTTTGATGGCATTGACAATGGCAGCATTACCTCTTCTTTTTCCACACATGGAGTTTCAAGTTATGCTGATTGGCTGACTGTGTATTGTTTATTGTAAATGCACTCAATAAGGCAGCGACAGCATTTTACTTTTGCCTCACACAATTTTAGATCTATTACCCTTTTTTTGTTTTTACAAAAAAAAAAATCCTAATATCACAGCCACATCAGCTGATGTTGAGGAGTGACGAAGTGTAAATCAGTGGTTACTATCTTCTTAAAAAAGAAAACTTTCTTCCTCCACCCAAAAAACTAATTGTAAAAGGTTATTCTCAGAACAATGAAAAGATTCACAAATCTTAATTATCAAAGAAACATTACGGACCTTTTTAGTTAGAAATATCTTTAAAATAGCCTTTTTATTTCAGCATTTATGACTAAAACATAGCTTGATTAGCAGACACTACTGATACCTCAGTAGTTCAGCATTTATGCAACTGAAAAGTTACCCTTTTACAATAACTGGAGATTCAGAGAGATTTAGCTTACTTGAGAAGTACAGTACAGCAGAGCTACCACGTTATGTAACTGTTTCTTGGGGGGGGGGGGGTTTGTTGTTGTTTTTTTTTTAGCTGTTGCTTCAATGCTAAGCGCTTCACCAAAGTGTTAGTTGATCCTGTGTTTTTTTATTTACATTGATAACTTGGCTCACAGGATACGGATTAGTGGTTACATGTAACAGTTTATGGATAAAACTAAAAGATTCTTTATAAACTGTTGAAATAACAATGGTTTCAGCCACACCTGGAGCTGCTCTCCCTTACATAGTTGGCTTTCTGAGCAAATGACAGTAAACTTACTAAGCACCTCTGAAAATATGGCCATTTGATTTTATGATCCTAAATAATGTTCATTGTTCCCTGTTTTTAAGGTTCCGAGCAAATTTATAGATGATTATAAAGATGAGCTTCGGCAGTGAATCGGCACTTTGTTTTCCTCAAGCTTTCTTTTAAAATGTTCTTCCAACTAAAATGAGAATCAAACAATCATTGGTTGTAAGATACAGAATGACATCTTAGACCAATAAGCAGTGTTTGTTATGAGTTTGGAGAATATACGAACTTTAATCAAGGTCAAGATAACTTTATATAGATACTTATAGGTAAATTTGTTTTGCAGTCTGTAAAGAAGCTTAAACATTTTGGATAAACCTTAAAAATGAAACACAGGACACAAACAGAAGACAATTTAAAACAGTAATACATAATCAATAAATAAATGCAGCCTATTTTATGTTCCTTAAATGCTTTTATACATCTATTAAAAGCATACTAAGACACAAGAGCGTGCTACAAGGGACAACAGAGATAAAATAAAGTAGAAAATAGTAAAAGTAAAATAGGGAAAAATTTAGTGGTACAATATTTCCAAAAAGCACTGCGTATAATGGACATGGCACAGCCAGAATAATGAATATTATTAGCATTACACAATAAGATGTGTAAAACTGTTAGATATGATAGTAATTTTCCAAAGATGAAAAGCTTTGAGAATGTTATGACATATAATTGTAAGGTCAAATGACATGCATATGAAGACAAAAAATAAAGAGATAGTCGTGACACATTATAACTTACAATAGTTTGAAAATAAAACAAAATGAGGTAACCTATATGAAACAGAAACCAATACAAATTAATCTTATTGTTTATTATTATAACTAAATTCAAAGTTAAATGAGGATCATATCATATTTTTTAAAGCCAAACAAGGCTAAGATATGAAGTAATATTCATCAATGTCAACCAATAAAATGTTGTGTTGGACAAATGAATAAATTAACACAGTCTCTCTTTCACTTTTGACATTCTGGCTAATGGTTAAAGAAAAGTTAGTTCTAATTAATTGTAATGATAAAACAGTATGGGCATTATTTAACCCAGTTTTGCAGGTTATGCAATCAAAAGTACTTACATTAACAGGTACTTTATTCAGGGGCTCAGAAATCATCTAATTAAAACGCCCTAATTGTGACATAAAACCAGGGCATGCCTTGTAACATAGAGTATCACTTTCATTTTGTAAAGGATCAAAATGATAAATAAAAGGTCAAGAAGATTCTGATGAATTAAAGAGTTCCCTAACTTAGAAACAATTCCCCAACCAATATTTACTTTGCAGATACCCAATTTAAATGCTGACACCAGTGTTAGCTGCCATGAAAGAAACTTGCTTCACGCTATGGGAAACCATAGCTTCCTGCTGTTTTCTTCATATCCTCTTTTTTTTTTTTTTTATTTCATGATGGGATTCTCTCAAGATGTTCATATTTGTGTTGTGCTAAATTCATGCTTTGGCTTGTGACACCAAAGGAATGTTAGGTTTTTGCAAATGATTTTTTTCAAGATTCTGAAAAAACTGTTCAACTGACGGTACCATCAAGTTAAAGATAACTTTAAGATGAAAAATACAGAATGAAATAAGCTCCAATGCTACTTGGTGCATATATGCAATTTAATCTTTCAGCTGAATAACTATATTTCAAGCACATGGCTGGTTTAAATACACACACAAGTCACAAAAGAGTGTGAGTCTTTGTCCAAACTGCACTCACAAATAATGGTATTATAGTTCATGTTTTCTTCAAGCAGAACAATGATAAAAAAGAAATTTTAATTATCTACCCAATCCTTGAGCTCCCCATCTTTTTTTTTGTGCCTGTATCCAAGAATTTTGCTTCACGTTTTGATTCTACTTTGCATTTCAATCAGCCTCTTACTGAAACAGCTTCAGTCAGGCTGCTTTCAGTGCTTGAATATTGCTGACATCAGATCCAAAGTGTCATTTCAGGACAAGGGAATTTATTCACTTTTTTGTCACATCTCATTATGACTTGTGGGATTCATCTTGACTGGTATGTGTGCCTCATGGTACAAATTACACGTTAAAAGCATGTATGTGTACTGGAGGGCAACTTTTTCAATGCAGATGGGTTGTGTGTCTCAGCTGACTGAAATTTAACAAACCTTTAAGCACTGTGGTTTTTCAGGGTGGTCTTTGCACAGTAAAAGGACAAGCTGATGAAGTGCGCTGTAAAAAAGATGTGGTAGAGCATTAAGAAGAGTTGTTAACCATCACAATGGTTGGTATTTATGTAAAAAAATAGGAGTAGGCCCTTTCATTCTGGTTAGTTTTTGTTTGCTATGGAACTAGAACTATCACATAGGAATACAAGATTGAAAATTAAAGAATAGAAGAAACCTCAATTTATTGATCTATTGAATAATAAGAGCTACTCAAATGTGTTGATTTAACTGCAAGCAAACTTCTTTATCCTAAGGTCCTGGCTATAGGGCTTTGATTTTTTTGTTTTGTTTTTTACTGTCATCTTAATTCAACTTTTCTAAATTTATAAAGCACTTTAAACCGTGATGATTAAAAGATAGTATTAGATCCAATAGTCCTAGATGTTAATCACCATAATTAATGTTTATACTTGTTCCGGTTTAACCCTAAGTCATGCCAACAATTCAGATGTTTTTTTTAGAAAGACAATTTTTACAATTTCACATACTTTCTATTGTCGACCTCAATTTATACTAATTGAAGGGTTTGAGAGGGAGTATATAAAAAAATGTATTCTTGATTTTTTTTGTTTTTTTTAATAATCTGTGGATTGATTAATAAAAAGAGACAATAAATTATGCCTTCACCGCATGATGATTATATTAGAGCAAGGCTTTGAGAAGTATTAATTGGACTGCATTATAACATGTTTTTAATTAAAAAATTAGAAAAAGGCCTTTGTATACAAATGTGACCAGGGATGGCGTCTAACTTATTTTGAGTGTTACAATAACCGTATTGGAGAGACAATAGTCCCAAAACAAAGTAGATTTGGACAAAAATAAAAATAAAGCAGCACTTTTTTTTAAAAATATGGAACTGCTGTATATTATTTATAACTTCTCTTTCCTTTTCTTTGATTAGCAAACAGTTTAGCTGGGGCAATGTTTGTGTGAGTGTGTGTCTTTGCTCACAATAGAAACTTTATCCTTTTCTCAATAATTTAATGGTAACATTCGGGATCGTCTCTACTAACTAATCCATTGACCCTCCAATGCTTTATTGACTTTTTTTCTCAATCAAAGACATAACCATATGTTCCATTCGTGTGATTTCTCTTTTCTACTTTTAAAGTCTAAACCCTTCATATGTGCATTTCCCAACTTCAGTCAACTAACCCATTAATAAATATGTCATATCTGCCAAGTATTGCTATCTAATAAATAGTATGTTGACATTTGGCTTAGTTCATTTTTACATATCTATTATTATTTAATATTTGCAGTGGTATTATAAAATTGAGATGTAATATCTCAGCTAAAGTCATACATTCTATAAATGAGTAGTACAGGTGTGATTTCTAGGCTTTGTGTTTGCTCTCTGCTTTTAACATCACGTCTTTTCGGTATACCATAAGGTACAGCTGAAGTGATTTGCTATCTTTTCTTTTTTTTTTTAGCAGACATTGGATAGTTACCCTAAACTGTACAATAGTATGTAAATTCTTTTCGTAATGTCCCTTTGCTTGACTGCTCAAGCAAGGTAGTAAAGCAGCTTTCTAATTAATCAATGCCTTGTTATGTTAATGACTGCCTAATTAATTGTTGCCGTGGAGTTGTAGAGTCTTAATTTTTTCTAGGCTGAGGAAGAATTTAAATAAACCCTAAAATTGTGGTAGAACAAGTACCAGCAGACTGTGGGAAAGAAGTTATGCTAGTATCATAGACTCTAAGGCTACAGCAATATGAAGTCGAAGTCTGTATCTGCACAAAAATGTTTGAGCATAAAGATGAAAGCGGAAGAACATGTCATAATAGGACACTTATAAGCGGGGAAAAAAAAAAAGAAAAAAATTTAGGATTGTGAAAAGAAGCATATGTCAGGATTGACAATTGAATAGTTCACTCAAATGCCATACAGAACTAAAATGCATTGGTGTACACTCAACAATGAATTGAATAGCTTTTGAAATACAACTGCAATTCTGAAGGCCACTATGTTCACCACCATCTTAGTGTCATGTGAACATTTATGGTAACTTTAGTTGCTTTTTACCTTTCTGTGACTTTCTGCGACCTTTTTCATTTCTGTGCCAAAAGGCTGTGTTTTTTTGCCTTTTAAATATGCATGTTTATGCAAACAGTCTGAGGATATCCGCAGTTTATCAGCCCTGATCATTGGATAAAAAAATATATGTTGTTCCTAAATTCATGTAACATTTCTTTGTTTTTTTTTAAAACTCATTCACTTTATTTATTAACATCTGGTGGCCTCTCTTTTCAACTTGGAGAAAAAGCAAGAAGTGTAATCTTTCACTTTTATGACTACCAGTCTTTGTATGCCTTAGTAGCACTTGGCAAATCACCCACTCCTTGGCATCTCATAATTTCCATAATCCCCGCTCTCTGATCTTTTTCCACCTTGCCACAGTCCTTCCCTCTGCACCATACTGTCCATACCCACTCCTAAACCCCCTTCAGCTCCATCTTGGCCTTGTTCGCCCCTGCTTCATCTAAAGACTTGTTGTAGCTCTGATTTCTTTAAATAACTCATATTGCCGGCAGCGGGTTGAAGCTGCAGTGTGATTCTGCTAATAACTGACAGCAAGTAAATGTGAATGTTGAATTGAAAACAGCACCGACATGATGCGACATGTATTCTGTGCTTAAAAAAAAAAAAAAACATTCTAAGACAGACAGCTTCAAGGGGCATTTTTGTCTTTTCAAGCAGATGCTAAATACATTCCTGTGGTCTCATCTTATTTCTTATTCCACTCCATTTTACTCTTTTTCAATTCAACCAGTGTGAAATCAGTCACAATAATGGATTGCAAGTCCTAGTAATTTTGCACATTACTTATGAGTCATTGCCTTGCATAATGAATACCAGCTAATGCACATTTTTTGTTAATTCAACACAAAGGATTAAAAATGCTCCACTGTTATGAATCACAGCCAAGCTGTGTGCATATTCTTAGCATACTATATGCATATTTTTTCACTGGAAGACTTGAAATGGAACCAAAAGATGAGGTGGTGGGGGAGAAGAGAAGGCAATGACAATGCCTTTGTTTATTGTTCTTTTTCCCAAACAGGAGCTTTGCTGCGTACAACACGGCCTTATCATCCGGGGCTCTGATGTATCAGCTAAAAAAATCTGCTACCTTAATCAAAACTGTGCCTGGCTCGATTCCTAGATGTGTCTTCAGTTTTTGTATTTGTATTTGTCTGCTGAGATAAAACATGTTTTTAGACCCATGTTAACCGTTTATGTTATCTTGTAGATAAGAGTTAGCTATATCGGCAAACTGCAAACAGTCTCAATTTAACAAAGATTTGTATCGAATATAGGTAGTTTTGAACAATCTTTCATTCAGTTAAACAATGCGTTGAATTTTGGTGCATAGCATGCCTTCTGCCTGATTTTTTTTAATGGGTACATTTTGGTCCCAGAGGAATAGGAAAAAAAGAAAGAAAGTTTAGACAATGTTCCTTTCATACTAAGAGGCTCAAAATGTGCCAAAAAATACATTCCACACCATTGCACCACCACCACCTACCTGCACTGTTCATAAAAGGCAGGATGAGTACATGCTTTTATGTTGTTTGTGGCATATTAGGAAAGATGCTACTAAAATTCAGACTCATCAGACCTGTAAATGTATTTTCAGTCTGTTTTCCAATTTTGGTGTTCCTTTCTAAAATGTTTTCAGTTTTCTCTTCCTAACTCAAAAGAGTAGCACACAGTGTGGTGATCTGGTGAGTATAGCACATCTGTTTTATTGTTAATTACAAATTAAGAAATGCATCCCATATTTGTTGGTTTTCGAAGAGTTATTAAAGCAGCTTTGGCTTTTCGACAATGACAATTCTGCTGATTCTCTTGTGATATTAGCAAAGCTTTTTTTATTGCTTTAATTCAAGAAAAAAACAACATAATAAAACAGAACAAAACTTTAAAATGAAACAAAAAATTCCAGGAAAACAGTTTTTGAAGGTGAGTAAGTTCACAACACAACTTAACGTTACTTGTGCAAATTTCTACACCAGTAGCCTTATTTAGTATACAACAAGGGCTTTTCAATGAAATAGTAAAAGCTGTTGGCTTAATAAATATTTTATGTTATATATTTTGTCTTTGGACAATTTATTGGTAAACCTTAGCACAAGAAGACCATGTTATGAGGTACAACATGTAAAGGGAAGAAATTTCCCCTGTGGAATTCTAAAATAGAAGAGAAGTCCAAACCCAGGTGTAAAAACAGCACAAAAATTATTGAATTACAAGACTAACAAGATAGGAGTAACATTCAAAATATAATATTAATACTGTAGTTTACTAAAGTGTACATTAAAGCTGCTCGAGGTGCCAGCATCTCAGTTGATGGATGTATGAATAAGTACTACCAGCAGTTAGTGACAATTGTACAATGTTTATGTCTGCTGATGTAGCCCTATGCAAAACATATTTTCATGCTAAGAAGGGAAACTTCATTTATGCCTAATGTGTCCGAGACATTACATAATTTTTAGCTTTCATGCCTCTCTAAGTGGTATCTATGTAGACAGGATTTCCACTTCTCAAACCTAAGTAAATTTTAAGCTACATGGACAAAATCTGTGCTGGAAAAACATAGTTAGAGAGCAACACCTCCTGCCAACAAGGGTTTGTAAATGTAAACATCTAGAAACGTCTTGTGATTAAGCTCATAAATACCACCGCTATCAATAGATCGTGGAAAAAAAACAGAAATGACTAACTGTTGCTCTTGGACTGCACAAAGAGGCTTTGGGAAAGTTGTAAACAGCTGTGTTATCTACTTCCTCTAGCCTGTGATGTTGTAAGCTTACTTAAGGACGCCCTGGAGCCGGCCAGAATAGGGGAGAAAGAGCACAGTGAAGAACATTTACTTTCTGTGTGGTTGGAAGATGCTTCAAACATAACCCAACCATAAATTAGCAGTAACAGGATGACCATTTTTGTTCATATTCCTTTATTTTACCATTGATATATGGTTTTTGGTGTGTTTTTTTATTTAGGGATAGTAGGTAACTGTGTCATGTTGGGTTTTTTTAAGTGCTGAGCCCACATGCAGAACACCAAGTCAAAAGAGCTTTATCAGATTTAAGATTTTTATTTTGAGAGATGAACTGAGGAGCGAGGCGAGAGCCAGGTCCAGGGAGGTAACACCTGATGAAGCAGTCACTGAGAGAGAAAGCAGACTGATGAGTTCACGGCCAGTTGGAAAACTGAATTGCAGAGTGTTGTAAGTAAGAATCTTACTGTTCGGAGATAGGTTCCAGGTTTTGAAGGGGGGGTTAGGTATCCGGGGTCTTTGCTTCCTGTGTGGGTCCAAGAGCAGCAGAGGAGTGCGGTGGGAAACAGACAGGTCAGCTCAAAGTGGTCAGAGACTCCAGGAGCTGTTGAGCTGCCAGTCGTGGGGCTTAGAGAATCCAGGAGAACAACGGAGAAGAGAGACTAAAGTTTGGGCATCCAGTGGGTAAACACCACGGCGTCACGAAGGGAGGTTTGCTCAGGAAAGAAGCCAAGGGCAGACGGCAATCCAGACTTCCAGGATAGCACCTGAAGGCAACTAGGAAAACACAAGAAATTAGTTACTTGTTGGAACAAGTCAACGAGGAGATACTAGGAGGATAAACTCAGGAGGCTCTGTGGTACCAAAAGCTGGCAGACACTCGGCTCCGACGACTGGGCAGCAGTTCCTTAGGTGCAGAGAGGTTGATGAGGCTGAATGGAAACACCTGTGCCGCTGGGAGCCACACCGCACTCCAACTGAACCTGGTGCCATCTGGTGGTGGAATAGGAAAAGGCGCACACGAGAACAAAAACCCACAACAGAATGGCAAAGAACCCCGGATCATGACAGACTGTGTCCCTTTAAAAAAAGATGTTTTATTTCAAAACATTTTATTATTTTTTTTTTTTTTACTTTTGTCCTGCCTTATTCATATCACCTACTACTTGATCATAATTACATGCACATGGCCAATGCAAATAACTCTATATACTCTACAAACTATCTTGTAAGAAACTGTTAGGACACTCAGTAGTTAAATTTCCAGTTGAGAAAACAGTCCTCATTATTTGAATCCTTTGGAGCCATTTTATTAAAGATACAAATCTGATGGGATTCACACTTTAGTTGCCACAAGTTGACATTTTTTTGGTATTCAGTCTCGTATTGTTTTTTTCAGTGAAATTTATTTAGTTTAATCCAAGAACTTGTGACGGCCGTATGAAAACAAAAATGTTGTTGTTTATCTGCACAGAAATGTATATATATGAAATGATAAACACCATGACACTAAATGTTTTCAACTTACTTGGCTACTTGAGAAAAATACTTTTTTCAGGTTCTGGTATAAAGAGTGCAACTCATAGTGCTGTAGGTTTGTTACTGTGAGGCTATGAGGGTAATTAATTAAAAGAATAAAATTAGCAATAAAAGATTTTAGGAGATGGTTCAGAAAATGTGAGATGGCAGTAAAGATTTTAAGTTTTTTCTATCAAGACAAGTAATCTGCAACACTGAACAAGTACAGTGTCATGAAGTAATATATCTTTTATTTTCTTTAATTATTAGGGTGAGAAAGCTATCCAAACCTAATAAATTGTTGTGCCACCCTTGGCGTTGACACTTTCTGCCAAAAGTTTGACATCTATAAGACTAGCAAGATAACAGAAACATAAGAAATCTGTAAGGAGGTGAATACTTTTCGTTGCAGAGTAGCATAACTTGTCATCTTTATACACCAGTCAATAGTCTTGCAAAAAAAAAAAAAAAAAAAAAACATGCCTAGTATGCTTGTTTTACATTTTTCTCATGGCTAAAAACATTCCTTAACATCTAAAAAACATGATATGAGAATGCTGCAGAATAAAAAGGCAGAACCCAAGCAGACTTCAAACATCAAGCACTCTCTTACAGAGTCTGTGTTTTGAATACAAAATGATTCACAAGTATGAAGATGCATGCTCATTTTATCATTAAACTGCTACATGTCTAGACTTGGCTGGGTTTATTGACGCGGCACTGTATATTTGCTTGTCTGTCCGCAAGCATGGCTGGCAATTTTTCTGTGTGAAATTGCACGCTGACAGTCCTGCTGATGACCTCCGATCACAATGAAAATGGGATTTAGGGGGGTTGTTGAGACGGAAGGCTCTGAGTGACCAGCGAAGCGTGGGCCTCTAACATCAGTCACCATAAACACTGTCTTCAGCAAGGACCCTGATAAGACATGTCATCTGCTCTCCATCACAGCTTATGGCTATGGCCTTAAATGGAAACTCTTGATGACAATGATGTATTTTCTTTTATGTATGGTCGTTAAATATTGCCGAAACCAGCTGTTATCTGAACAAATTGCCCTACTTCTTAAATCTGGCTTCTGAATTAAATATAATGCATCCACAGGCCCATTTAATTGAAGTAAGAAAAGACAAAAAGTATTTTTTTTAGATTTGTAGCAGTGCTAACATTTTACTTCAAATAGAATCAGAAATTAATGATCTCCACAATTTTTTTTCTTACCACTCCGCAAAGACTTGATATGCTGGCAACACTTTTCTAATTAAGTCTTAGTCTATTATTCGGGTCTTTTTTTTTTTTTTCTCGACTTGGCAGTTAGTTTAATCACATCGCCGGCAGCTGTTGACCCACCTCTGTGGACCTCTGACAACCTCTGACAGGTGCTAATTTATTATTGTTACTTCCCACAAACAGCGTCACCTACAGGCATGATTGGTACATCTGCCTGTCAGTCCTTCTGTCATGAGAATCTGCTGGTGATTGAAGCTGCTTATTTCTGTGACAACATGAAAGGGGATTCATTTTTCATGCATTTTATGTCAAGGTATGTTTTGATTTTAGTTTCCCTTAGATATCAGTTCTAGATTATTGTAATAACAGGTTTATAGCACAGGGTACCGGCCTGTTGTGGTAAAGAGAGAGCTGAGCAGGTGACGCCTTGTGACTGAATTTTGTTGTGTACCGGAAGAACTTGCCTGTCACCTAACGGTTTGCGGACAGTCCCTGCCTCAAGTGGAGGAGTTGAGCATATATGTATGTATGTGGTAAGTAAGTATCTGATATACATTGAAGGAAGTTTGAGGGAGAAACATCAACGTTGAGGCCTGGTGGGTTCAGATGGATAAGAAACCAAAGAGGACTACTCACCCTTGGCTCAGTAGGCTGTACTACTCTATTGGAACCAACTTTGTGATCCAAACCAACTCTCTCACAGTTGGAGTAATTATCAACTTTGGTACCAGAAAAATATCAAATGCTGCACTCTGTTTTGGCAACCCAGGGAACTCTCATGTGACTGGCTGGGGATCCAGGAAGAAAACATGGGCTTCACAGGTCATGGAAGTTGTTCTGCAGGGTTCCTAGGTTTGAAAAGAAAAAAAAAAAACTAGATTAAGACATTGATGATGGTGAAAACAGATTATGGGGAATGTTACTTTCATACTCTAAGACAAATGAAAAATTGTTTTGATTTATTTTTAAAGTAAATATCTTATTTCTCATTTAAGTACAAAAGGTTATATAATATAATTACACTCAGACTGTTTTCAACCTTTTATTCTATTCAATGTGATGATTTAGTATCAAAAGCTAATGAAACATGACATTTCAAGTTTTAAAATCAGACAAAAAAATCTGTAGTTATTTTCAAAAAAGTAGCTTATTTCAAAATTTGCTTGTGATCTGAGAAACATCAAAATGTACATAGATATAACTATATTTGAAAAGCAGAATTTCTTTGTAGTAGCATGCTTAACTAAAAGATGAAAACAACAGATTTTCAAACCGTACTCCTTTTGTGAACTCGGTGTTCCAAATTAGATAATTTATAATGAAAAAATGGTTTCTTATATTCTGAAGACAAGGAATTTTTTGACACAACATGACAATGATTCTTTTGTTTGTTTGATGGCGAGTTTGATTTTTTTCCAAAAAACTTGCATGATAAATAATAACAGTACGGTTAGATGCCCTTCAGAATTATATCTGAACATAACTTGTTTCTTACATGATAGAAAAGTCTTATAAATTTCACATAAACAAGTTTTCTTTGTCTTCAAGAAGCTCTCTGAGCACACTCTCTGCAGGGTGGATGTTTAGAGTAAAAAGGCCTTAACCCATGTAACAGTAATGCATCTTAGGCTAACATAACAGAGAAAAACATGTGAAAAGATGTATACGGACATAAAACTCATGTAGACTCTGCACTAATGCTGAGTAACAGTTTTATGAAAAAAGGATGAGGCTAAAAAAAAATTCTTTGTTCTTTAGAGTTTGGCTTTAGCAACTCGATTTTATTCCTATCTTGTACCAGCACTTCAGAAAGAAACCATTCAAATGAAAATAACATTCGTCTCATTCATTTGGCATGAATATATGCACTCTATAAAATGTATGTATGACCCATGTTTTATATATACTGCCCTAATTAAACACAGCAGCAGCTCAAACGATCTGTATCTTTTAAAGTCTTTGCTCGGATTGAGACATGCTAAAATATGAATGGTTTTAAAAAAATAAACAAAGACTGCCCTCTATTTAGTGCTTTGAAATTTTCATGCTGGCCAATGTGGTTAACCAACATAGCTATTTTTATTCTAGGGCTATTCCCTGAAGGAGAGCAGGTCAGCCGCAGCTCTAATAATATCATTTTCTCTGACAGATTGTATTGTGCTTTGTCCTGCACGGAAAAGGTGTGGAACTGTCACACAAGGTCTTCCTTTAATGATGTATTGCTACAAGGCTTTATTCTCAGCTTTGGCCGTGTGCATGTCACACATCATCTTGGTCACGATTCGCTTTCTCTATCTCCTGGGTTGCTTTAACTGCGCACTACTTGGATCACAGCTTGAATGGGCTCAAAAAAACTCTACAGTTTTGCATCCTGCCCTCTTCAGGACAGTGCCAGATACAATGTCATTTTTGTTTAGTAAATGCCCACCTTAGAATCAATATTCCAGTTACATAGTATGTTAGGTGAGAGAAAATACGAAAAGAAAAAATGCATAACACTGTATATAATCTGAGGTGCAAAGTGATTAATTGAAGCTGCCTTGCTAGCTCAAAGTAGTGCATTAAAAGAACTGCTATGTTTACTTTAAAGCTATAAGCACATTTTTACAGCATACAAGCATTTTCTTATTTTGTGTGAAATTATTCCCTTCAGATGGGTTCTAATTTTAGGCTGCGTTTCAACCACATAAATCAACCTCTGGTTGTGTGCATTTTTTATTTATTTTTACTTTTTTCTTTTGAGGAAACCTACTTATATAAAATATTTACATTAATTTTGACATGTTTCAATAAGCAAAATGAGAGACATGTTTATTTTAGCTAAATATACAAACAGAAACATACATTTCATAATTAAAGCACATTTTGAATCCCCCCTGGGCTTATTATTGCAAGCAGTCTAAGAAGTTCAGTGGTTACTTACTTAGATCATTCATTTTATCACACATTTCACTACAATGGATTTGTTTGTATGGTGTATACAGGATACATTTTCATTTATTTGTGAATAAAAGCAAAAACTGTCAACAATAGGGTATTTTAGTTCCTGCAACTTTCCCCACCAAACAAGCATGTTTCTGCTCTGATTGGCATGCTGTTTAGTTAAAACCAGAAAACTGTATCTATAATTCATCATATAAACTGTGTGCCCTACTTATAAAGCTTGCTACTGAAGAGAAGCATATTATGAGGAAATAAAATCTTCTTTATATTTAATGTCAATGAGATACATCTATAGCTTGATAACATCTTAAAAAAAAAATAAAATCTGCAACATTTGCAGGAAAAGAACCTCAGAAGGTAAAGCAGCAAAATATCAAAACAGAGTAAGTCATTATTAAAAAAAAAGGAATACAATAAAGAAAAACAAGTCAAAATTGGTGCAATATAAAACTTGCTAATTCTAAAATGCAGATGGAGGGAAAGATTATTGATTTGACTTTAGAAAAACTGAGATTTCAATCTGAAAACTCACAGAAACAGGAAGGCAATTAGAAGAGTTTATTGAAACAATATTCAAGACTTTTGCACTCAGGCTTCGGCAGGTAACATTAATAACAAGTTATTTTGATTAATAGAATGAGCTGCTGAATGAGAACAGGCATGAAAACCTGTGGCGGAAAGCTGATGGTGGAATGGAGATCGTATAAAGATGGGCACCGTTAAAACAAGGCACAGGTTCATAGAAGCTCCATGACGAGCAAGCATAGAGCAACAGTGGAGAGAAAAAGAACCCTCTTTGGGAAGAAATCTCTTGCAGAACCAGGACTGACATAGCGGTCTTCTGCGAGACAGGCTGGGGATGCCTTGCGAAGCAGTAAGAGTTAAGGGTATTATTTCAATAAGGGTTAGCTGCAGCGTGGAGAAGGAGCCAGACTGAGGTTGCAAGGATAGTGGAGATGGGAATGGACAAGAGTAGCATCAGGGTCAAGAATCAAAGTTTGATGTGCGATCCAACTAGATGCTTCTTAGTAGCAGGATGAGCTGTTGATTGAAGTCTTTTAAGAATTATTCGGATGCTGACTGAATCATGAACAGGTTTGAATGAAATGCCAATTAGCTGCTTCACAGACAGATGAGGCTCTGATTGCATGAGGGTAGGTGATCCAGTTTTTTCAGTTTGAACTTTCGCTTAGGCTCCATTTTTACAGAGTTGATGTAAAATAAGCAAGAAGTAGGCTTGTGAATTTATTTGACAACATAAATGAGATTAATCTTTGCAAAGATTTTGCAATTTCTTTTTTTTCTTCTTTTTGCTACATACTCCTGGTACGAGGAATAACATGATATTTTTATGGCACAGCACTATAACTCTCGGCTACTGCTTTTACACCTTTATAAATTATGTATATTGAGTTCAATCAATAGTTTTGGGCCTTGCGCGAGTTAGTTTTTTACAGTGTAACCATAGCAGTTTAAGCTCCAAAACCACAACAAATCAGACAGATAAAGTACAGTGTGTTCTGCTTTATGTGTGACTGAATCGGAGAGGTGTTATATGTATTGTAAATCTTAGATATATGCATGTATGTATATAATGTATTTAAATAAGTTTAATTCATAAATATTTTATAAATCCCAAAGGGAAATATAATGTTGAAGTAACTTTCCAGGATTTCTTCAGTGAGTTGTTGTAGATGTGGATAGTTGTAAGCAGAAAGGATCTGCAGTGGCGGTTGGTCTTGCAGTGGACCTCTGTTGGTGTTTAAGAGTTTTCGAAAGAGGATACTCACTGTCGTCCATAATGGTCTTAATTGTATGCAGAATTTCTTTTTGTAAATCACTTTGAGATTTCTAAAAGAATTCCTTAAACACAGCTGTCCTTATTTATCAGATTGTTGAGGTTTTTAAGTCATTTGCTCTGATGCTGTTACTCCAGCAGATAGATGAAGGCAGAACAGCTCACCCGCTTCACAACAGACTACAGAGGATTTGCAGCATCTTGCTAAAAATGCTGAAGGACCTATAGAATTTGCTTGACAACAAAATCATAAAGAAAACCTTTAGTTTTTTCATATGTTTAGACTGTAAGTGGTGAAAATGACTAAAACTATCATACACAAGAAACCCATTCATCTAAGGACAAACAGTAAGTAGTGTAGTAAAAGAGGCTGATTTAATATAAAAAGACTGGCATATTAAATTCTCCATAACAACCATTTATTTAAGATGTTTTACACAGAGGTCACACTTCTTTATTTAGTGTTTTGTCAGCATGTAGTTCTTAAGGCATATACACCTACTTAAACACCAGTTTCAACAACACTCTAGGCTTTATGAGATATCTAGTACAAAATGCTTAAAAAAACAAACAAAGAAAAAAGAAAACCCAAGACAAACCAACTTGAACATACATTCTCTGTTAGCGCCGTATCTTCTGAGATTATATCTAACAATGGAACAGCCCCACTCCCACAAAACCAAGTAAATCACATAAAATGGCTTCAACTACCTTATCTAAAGGGTATTAATATTAAGAATGAGCAGCTTCATTGGTAAATAAATATACATATAATAATATATAAATATCTGATATAAGGTGGAGCTTGGCCATTTTAGGCTTTAAAAAACACGCTGTGGTCTTAAATAACTACCATAACTATATGAGCTATCATCCCCACAGAGTTTTTATAGTAGAGCTAGAAGTGCCACTTGGTTTAAAGAAAACCACATGCAACATGAGTACAGCTGTAAAGAAAGTATAACATATGCTGAGTTCACACACACACACACATTCATTGTCAGCTTGACTGTTCTTATTTGTTTTAGGCTGTCAACTTGACCTGACACAAATTCAGCCCGACAGTGGAGCTGATGCATGTGCACAGCAATAAAAAAAAAAAAAAAAAAAAAAAAAAGAACAGATAAAGCCACTTTCCTTCTTGCTGCTGTGCTTCTCCCACTTGTTTGCAACACTCATGTCAGGACTAAATTGAGGAGCCCCCATGAATGCCAATCAGGTTGTTTTTTGCCTTTTATTTTAGTCATCTGCAATAATTATGAAATGGTGGCAGTTGCGTATTATAAAATCTCATCATGTGTATAATCAAGAGCCTTTACTGAATAAATTATAACAGTTAAAGATCTATTCCCAGCATAACTGTAATGAAATCATAGAATGGCACAACTGGAAACCTTACAACTGCAGTTTCACCGCAACAAATATGGACATTTATTTTGAGAAACAGTTTAGTAAAGCTTTGTACTGCAGATACATGTTTTCTTCTAAATAGAGCTTTTAACCTGTGTTGCATATGAACTGATGGAAACTTCACTTGCAACTGTGGAAATTTTACAGAGTAGCCCTAACTTGAATTTAATTGTTGTGATGCTAAATTAAACTGTGTAAACATATTTTTTATCATTATGACAAAGTTATAAATTAAGTCAAGATTTTTTTTTTTTATTTTTATAATTTTGTTGGAAAGCAGACTTTGTAAAGTCTTTTGCATTCTTACATATTTTTTTTGTATCCCAAAGTAAATTCAGGAAAATAGAATGCAGGCTTCTAAATGCATCAGTGCTGAACTACTGAGGCGTCAGTCTGCTCATCAAACAATGTTTTAGTCATTAAGGGTCAAATAAAAAGGCTATTTTTAATATATGTTTTCAGTAAAAGCTTACAAAATATATTTTAATCAAATCATCTCAATTTGTAGTATCTACCTTACATGTAAATAAGATACATAAATATAGAATAACTCTAGAAAAGCAGCCAGTATTTGAACAAACATAAAAGTTAAATACAAGTATGAAATTTTTTTTGTATTTACTGAAAGTATTTTAAATAAAAGCAGCTTTCAGACAAAAAAAAAAAAATCTTAAAGGGCCTGATCTTTCAAGATTCTGATTAAGCTGTGCTAAAAGATACATTACATGTGCAATAAGGGGGCATCTTACAGGTGACCTGCAAAAATTTCATGTGCAAAATTGAACACCTGTAAACTAGTTTTATCCACTGCATTTATACACGCAAAATGTGAATATTGTCTCGAGTCCACTACACAAAAGTATCTCAAAATCAATTACAACACATGGCAAAGCTGGATTTGTCTGCTCCTTGATTATTCAATTCATAAAGGCATGGGTTGTCTTTTTTTTCCCCCTGAAAAATAAACAGACAAGAAATTAAAATACTTGTTCTGACTCTATTTACTCCCTTCTTGGCTTGCTATGATTCATTTAAAGCTCAGGTAGTTTAAAGACATCAGGTGAAAAGGTGAAGGAAAGAAGGCAAGAGGGTTCAGCCAACAGAGCTTTCTGTGATAGTGCATCATGTTTTGACAAAACAATGGGAACAATGAATAATATATTGAATCAAACCAACTGTAAATAATATAACCATGACGGAGCAACTGATGTGCTTTCCTTATCCTTTTACTTGTAATTCTAAAACAAAATGCATTAAAGATAAAAAAGGATTTTGACAATGGTTTGGCTCAAAGGCATAGAATTCTCAGTTCAAATGAGTTAAGAAAAAACATGGACATAGCATTGCATAAGTATTAGTACCTTTGAAAAATTTTGTCAAATTCATAAACCCTGAACTCTTTTGCCTGGATTTTTTTTTTTTTTTTGCACCAACACATTGTACATATTCCTGCAGTAGAATGAAGGGGCTTTTTTAAGGTTTTCTTATAATTAAAACTTGTGTGCCATGCCATTAGGGATATGTCTCTTCTAATTAGAGACAAAAATTTATACCTGTAACGTAGTGTATAACAAATGTCAAGGAAGGTTGTAGATGCTATCAAAAGACATTTTGAGGTTTGTCTTTGTTTTTTTATAGACACATTTATTTTCTATAAATTTTGTTAACAAGGAAAATGATGCATAGTTTTATCACAATATTCAACTTGAAGTTATTGGTAACAAACACCTTCCTGGTTTAATAGAGGACTAAAACCCATCTGAACCTTATTGTTTTTTGTATCATTAAACAATAAGGTTCAGATGACCACAGAATACATGCTAAACAAGCAGGAACAAGAATATTACTCCAGTTTAAAAACTTGACACAATAAAGGTTTTTCAAAAAAAATTCTTTTCAGTGAAACTCACATATCACTTTTTTGAAAATAATACCAAATGGAAAATTTTATTGCATCCAGTGATTCAAGGAAGGACATGATAAACTTATACAAACAGGAGCCGCTTTTAAAAGGGACATTCAAATAAAAACATAATTTAATAACATTTACTTTGAAACAATTATCTTGAAAGGTAATTCTAACTTATTACTACAAACAAAAGCAAAAGTATATCAGCAATATAAATAATTATAAAATAAGATATGAATAAGAATATGAACCGATTAATAAATGACAAGTGAGAACAGATCTGAACCACCTTTAAGTATGCCCAATGACTTCTGTAAAATTGCTCAAGCTTAGTTTAAACAACAGTTCTTACATTTTATCAGATATTATAATGTGCTTTTATTTATGTTACAGTAGCTCTTAGTGTATTTATAAATGGAAGAGGAGCCATTGAAAAATTTTATTTGCTTTGTATTTTCTGGGTTTTATTGGCAGTTTTTGCTCTATTGAAAGCTGTACATCTGCACTGCAGCTCAGGCTGTAACTTTAAGGTTGGTCCATTGTAAGGTAAACTGCCACCGATTTTATATGTGATGTTCATTTCAATTAAGTTCATTTCAGTGAAGTTTAATTATATACTGCAAATTCAAAACAGGTAATCTCAAGACACTTTAGAGAGGCAGTTTTATCAGATAATACTGTTACATTTTTCTAAGGAATATCACGCTCACACCGATCATGCATACAGCGATGGTGGAGAGAAAAAGAAAACTTTCTTTTAACACCTGCAGCAGAAATAGGCTCAGTATGAGTGGCCTTCTGCTGAGGATAACTGGGGGATCAAAAAGAGAGAAGCAGACATACAGAAGGAACATGGTATATTTCTTACATAGCCTCTGCAGGCTAAGATGTGATAGATACAGTCAATTGGTTATTGTGATTGGCAACAAAAGACAGTGATCGGCCATCACCGATTATTATCTGTAGCGGATTAATTGGCATACTGAAAGAGGAAAAAATGTTGAAATACTTTTGCCAGCTATTGTAGAAGATAAATGTTGAACAACAATTATCTAAGATGACGAAATGTGTATTTATAGTACAAAAGGAATGAATCATTTTACCAGAATGTAAAAAAAACAAACAAAAAAAAGGTGTTAGATTAAGCAAGAGGGACAAAGCTATTCTTCTACCGCCTTTTTTGCCTTCAGAGACTGTGGATCAATACCAAAGGGAGCTGCACAAACTAAAACAAATTGTTAAGGTATACAGGTCTGGCACATCACCTGTGTTTCACAATGCTTTAAGATGTATGGGGAGTTCTTTTTCCAAAATCACAAAGGAGTATTTAAGTATCTATCGGTTCTGGTTGTTTAAAAAAAATAAAACACAAAACAAAACAAAAGCATAGTAGGAGTCCTGAGGCATTCCAGACAAAATAATGTGACTTTTTTACAGCAGGGGTGGATCAGCGGCTAACTCTGCCACCTCACAGTATTCAGTGCCATCTGTGGCTCTTTCTGTGGGGAATTTGATTACTCTCCCTGGCCTCCTTGCTCCAGTTTCAAAGTCAGATTGATTGGAAACTGTGGGGACTAATGTGGGTGCAGAGGATGACTCCCTCGTAATGTATGCTGGAGCAGGCTCAAGAAAGTGTTTCCGAAAAGATTTATACAGCAAAAGTGTCCCCGAGCAGAACATCAAGTGTCTGAGCCTGTGACGTGCGACCTTGACATTTCATTTACAGCTTCATGCAGTACAGCTGAGTCCACCTGAAAGAGGGCAGAGGAGGAAAGACAACGAGACGCATATTAGCAATGCATTGCAATCAATGCAATCACCCACATGTTTTGGTGAGGAAGAATAACTATGCAGGCCAAAATGTCAGATCTCCTTCTGGTGGCTTTTAAGACTGGCACAAATAGGTTATCAAAGGGTGAAGGATAGGTAATAATCTTTTTCTTTTGTTACTTTTCAGTGAGGAAATTATTTACTTAGTTTGCAAGCTTTCACAAAAGCACAATTATCAAAACATTTCTAATTCTTTTATAATGTATATTTGTTGACACAAAAATGTTAATTTCTATGTCAACACTAATGTTGCACGCTCCGATTTTTTTTTCTATTCTTCTGGGCATGTAAATAAATAGATTGCCTTTTCATGTCTTAATTCTTGTTTTAGTATATAGGATCTATAGTAGACCTGTGCTGTATCTATTAGCAAAAAATAATGTATAAATAAGTATTTATTTATTTTTTTCTTAATAGTAGTGGTAGCTGAGGCCATTATATAGGATAAAAATCATCTCTAAAAGTTGGTTAATTTTTTTTTTTCACACAAAGATTTTATATTGACTGAATTATAACTAGTTATCTTATTTAAAGGGCAAAAATACTCCATTGGCCGATCATCTTATTTACATGCTAAATTTAACAGCAAGTACACTTATTTTAGAAATACTTATTTGTTCTAGTTTAGCTTTGGCAGTGCTGCACTGGCACCATGTTTAGGCATACAAGGAAGAGGTTTCATTCCCCTTTCAGTCAAGGGTCATCAGCAACAGCACCAAGGTTGGTCTTGTTGGAACTCTGTTGCATCTTCTGCCACACCTGCCTGCAGTTGTTGCTTTGCGGGAGGTTCTGGATTGCACTCCTATAGTCTGACTTTGCATTTCTGACGCCCTTTCCTCAGGTTCACTCGGGCTGCTGTAGAGTGTGACCTGGAGGTGTTGTTTCTCTCCTTTAGAAGCTGCTAAACCTCCCTGCATATTTCCAAGTGTTGGTCTTCAAATAATCTAACACTTGGTCTTGTCACAGCAGGCCTGCAGTTCTTGGGAAGGCATCAGTTTTATGATGGGTAAAGCACTTTTCCTGAAGCTCACATAAGTAGGATTTAAAAAGAAAAACATGTATAAGTGAGTCAGCGAGAACATTTGGAGATTACTGTAGTGAAAAAGTGTTACCTTTAATGTAACTTTAATTGGTTCTCCACAAAGAAATGTTTTTTTTCCCTAATTTTGCTTTTTGTTCAATTTATCAGAAAGCTTAAGAGTATTGAAATTCTGAAATTGCAAATAATATTGTTGTGAAAACTACAAAATGTAGTTATTGACTATGACTTCACAGTGAGATCAAACAGATAACCACCTTCACACTGCATTCGATCTCCTTCACCCATCTGCTAACGCCTGAGGCAAACTGATATGTGCTGATAACTGATGTGACAAATCCTATACCCCACACAAAAGCGAATGCTGTTTAGAGGTCGTCTTGGACAAAGGCATCTCTAACTAAAAGACATTCAATTTAATTTTACTATTCATTGATAAATAAAGCAGAAAGCTTAACTCTATGTATGTAGGTAATCTTCAAGAAAGCAATTTTATCAATTCATGATTTAACGTCTCTCCAGTCAGTCCTGCCATCCATTTTCTGGAGCAAATCTGTGCTGTTCTAAACACTCACTGTTTTTGAGTATTTGAGAGGAAAATTATTCCTGCATCGTGCACAGATGAATCTCTGGGGGCCATCAACAAATCTGCTCAGCCACAAAGCAGGGGACTTCACTGTGAGAACATCCGAGAGAAGTCTTTCAAAACATCAGAGATCCACTGCTGAGTGTTGAATCTATTTTTTTTTTTCTAACATCCCTTTGTGCTCCAATCACTCGATTTCAACAGTTAAAAGAGAGGGATGAGGGAGACACACAGATTTTAGTCCTTTGGCAAGGCTTTCTTATCTCTTTAAAATCAAAACAATTTTCTATGGTTGCTTGCAAAAATGTGAGAAACATTTTAAACTTGGCAAAGATATGTTCCTACATAGCATGAATTAAACATCTCAACCTTTGGTCAGTACTACCCCTTCTTTTACCCTTCAAATGATCATGATAAAGGATTTTGAAAGGTATCTTTTTTTAAAGAAATTACATTTTTTACATTTTTTTTCCTTTTCAAGGTGGATTATTTAACTGCAGTTGGATTTACCTCTCAAGGTTGAAATTAGAAAACATGCGATGCAGATCAAATATTAAACTAGAAAACAGAAAACCCCTTCAAGAAATGATGTAGTAACCTTTCTAAAACGATTTGAGGTAAAACTGTTTATCCCAAAATCCGCCATAGCTCTCAAAGATGTAAACACTCCTGTTAAAAAGTGTTTGATGACTTAAGAAAGCAATACAATTAAGGACTTAAAAAATGTTAATGTGCCATGGATCCTCTTAATGAATTTGAAAACATTGTTTTAACTAATACTTTTTTATTTTTATTTATTTATTTTTCTTGAATGAAGCAACTTTTTTGGGATTGAATGATTAAAACACAAATGTCCTACCCATTATACAGTCCAAAACAATGACAAAAAACCGTTACCTCAGTTAAAACGTTAATTCAAACAAAAAATATTCGCCTCTATCAAAATAAACATTTTCAATCAAAGAAAAACTGTTTTACAATGTATTATCTGGGGTCTCAATTATATTTTTTGAATTTCTTTGAATGTGTTTATATGCTGGATGTGAGGGTTCTGCAGATGCCATTTTTCTGATCATAGAAATGTACAACTTCTGAATGGAGGGATGTTCAGCTGTGATTATTTTCTTTGTATACCTGTTTACTGTGGTATGGACCTGTCCTTTACCTCACATGAGCCAAATTACAGATTGGTGGACCAATACATAACCTGCTTAATACATAACCTCCATTACAGAAGATGACCACCAGCCCCTGCTGCATGGAGTTGTTCTTAAGTTGGCACAAGAATTCACATTCTGTGTTCTTCAGAACAGTGTCTGTGTGAGGGCCATCTCAGATCCTGACAGAGGATGGTTCCTAGGAAACATAAGTGAGTAAGGCACAATACCTAATGTTCTTTTGCAACAGAAAATGTTTATCAGCCCTACCTGTGTCTTCGAGTCAATCAGACAACTTATAATTCACAGACAGATGGAGGCCAACACTGTATGAGCAGATGATGTCAAGGCTTAGCAGAAGTTCCCAGTTAAGATTGTGGTGTATGTCCCTGGGTGGTCAAGATGGTATACGATAAATTACACTTCACGTTTAACAATTAAGGGCGTATTATAACCATTGACAAATGATTAAATTTTGGTGATAACCAGGAAAACCATCAACCCTGACGGTTATCTGGATCTTCACCAAAATGTAATCTTTTGTCAGTGGTTATAATATGCCCCTTCTGTGAAAATTTAAGCAAATTCCACCCAACACTTTTCAAGTTATTTTGAAAACAGACAAACAAACAAACGCCGATAAAAACATAACCTCCTTAGTGGAGGTAATTAAACTCTGTAATGGTGGGTTTGTTGGGGATTGGGTTAATGGGGGTTTCAGATTGTAGCTCTAGATGGATACCCTAGCGTCCTGGAGTATCATGAACCCCCAAAGTCTGAAACCACAGACCTATGACAACAGAAACCTTTGTCCTCATTGTTTGTGTTCATGGTGGTATCAATAGAGATATTTCAGAGTAAGTAAACATAGACAGGACAAATGTTTGGTAGCAGGAAAAAAGAAAAGATTTTGGAAAGAGCATACATAGAATTGTCAGGAAGTGGGGCAAAGTAGTCAAATTGGATTTCCTGTTACTTTTACTATTTGGTCATCAGTTTGGGTCATATTTATCTTATTTCTTTAAGTTTAACAATGTTTGATGCTATGTGTCAAAATGAACCTCAGGTCAAGACAGTTTCATAAAAAATCAATGTCTTTGCCACTGTCTAAATAAAAATCTTCTTGCCCTTGTTCAATAATTAAATCACCAATTTTTCAGTCTGTTTACTTCTGACAAATCCAATTTTCCAACAGCTGAGGTTGGCAGGTACTAAAGTAAAGTAGTCAATATTACACAGTTAAAGTACGTATTTGGTATTTGTTACAGGAAGATAGGCTCCAATGAAACAAAGGATCATCTTTGTAAAGAGCTAATTTAATTGCATAAATTTGTAATTATGTTTTTAAACCAAGAAGTTCTGGCAAGCAGCCCATGCCAATTCAACTTTTTAAGCTTTATGATCAAACCAAGGACTCAGCCATGCTGCTCTTCAGCGTAATGTTCTATTTGACTCAGAAATGTGTCACATTACAGAAGCTCATCATCTTCTTGCTGGTACTTCACTGCTACTTCAAGGACACAGTATGCCCTCGTCTTTAATAACAAAATTGCTGAGCGTGATAATTTAATCCAAGCTAAAAATGGCAGCTTCTTAAACTGCACCAGATTAGATGTGCCTAGCAGGTCGCACAGAACAAGTTGCATGAATCTAAAAATAATGGCACGGTAAGGAAAATCTTTGGCCTGTTCTTTAATTACACTTCTAAACTGTTAATTTTTTTTGCACTTTGTCATTTCACAGAAAATCTCTCTAATCATTTCCATTTCGGAAGAAAGTTGTGAAGTACCCCTCCAAACTGCAATCCCCCCATTGTTATTTTACATCCGACCCTAAGTGACATTCAGCCAGGCCTGACCTCTGACAAGGCCGTGCTGTCAGGCTGCCAACTGGGTCTGATTGGTAACATGGCTGTCTGACCGGCAACAGTTCAGACCAATGAGAGATGACCTTAGGGCAACGCCAAAACAAAAGAGAGGTGAGGGCAGTTTAAGCAGAACCTTGATGGTAAGGTTTGAAGACACATGCTGGCTTTGTTTCAATAATGATTGGGATAATACTGTACTGGAATGTCAGCTTTCTTTTGATGAAACACTGCACCTTCCACACTCAGTGGCATCCTTTGTGAAGAAGAGGACAAACACAGCATAGTCATGTTTTTGATACCCACCCATGAGACATCATATATTATTATAAGTTATATTATATTATAAGTTGTGCAGTTGTAAGCATTGATGTTATTTAATATGTAATCCAATATCTTCCAGACTATCATGTGCTGTTCTATGAACACACACTTTCATCAGGTTAGCCATACTTAAACAGCTTAAAGTCTGATTCACACTCAAATGATGGTCAAACTCTGCAAACATATGGAATAAATTCACAACAACTTCCATTTAAAATATATTAATTTATCAACAACAGTTAGGTTAATTTTTTTCAGTTATAAACTGTTAACTAAACTAGTGAAGCCTAACTAATAACCACCATGAACCCGTGCTGTAACATCATGTGTAATTGTTAATGTATTTGTTTTTTGTTTTAACGTTTAAACAAGTTAGAAAAAACATGCATGAAAATAAAATGATTCCTATTCACTATTGGTGTTTTGATATATATGTGTTTTTCTGAGTTCATTGGAATGTCGTCTTAGCATTGATCAGTAAGCAGGAGGTGACACAGAAGCCAGTTTTTGTAAGCAGCTTTTCAAAATCAGAGAGAAGAGAACATGTCAGTAAGGTATGCCATATAGGTCTTGATTGCCATAACTAAAGAAAAAGGAACAGAGCTACTCATTATAACTTGCCTGCACAAAGAGAAAATATAATATATTTTGAAAATTTAAACAATTAAAACTGTGAGAAACAAGTCTAAAAGATTATATGTTAAAGAACAACAATGAAAAATTTGCTAATAAAATCATTTTAAAAACATGTTGAATATACAAAAAACTTAAAATAAGTTAAAGATAAGAAAATTCAAATAAATATAAAATGTAAGACGAGAAAGGATGCACTAGTCCTAATACTAGCAATAAACAGTTCATTTTTTTTAGGAGTTTACCAAAAGTTCGGGAATAAGACAAGAGCCTCTAAAAGGGATAATTGTATCATTTCCTTTATAAATATGTACGAAAGACATGATGGCTGTCCAGCTCTGAAGTGGTAAAAGAGTTGAACCTGTCTATGGGCAGAATAATGGGAAACAGCGGTGATAAATATTGAACATCCTCTAATGAAAGAAGATCAAAAAGCCTGAGTTGAAGACGAGCAGAGTCGACACGTCCCCATATGAATAAAACATGAGTTACTGCAGGCTTGTACTCCCAACCCAGAATTAATGAGAAAAAAATAACAAACACATATGGTGGAACACAGGTTTGCATCATATTTTTAGGCTATATCTAAAAAGGCAAAGCTGGGACACAAAAGTCCAAAGATAGTTTTAAAACTGTGATATTATTGGATATGTTTGAGTGATAGTTGGAAATAGTACCTTGTCAGACAGATCACCTGAAACCAGCAAATTCATTTATTTTCTCAAAGCCTATGGTGTTACATTTTTTATCCATAATAAGTTTTTTCAAGGTGAGATATGCATGCATTTGGCACACAGTGAGCAACCAGTGAAGTAAACAATACTGCAATGCTACAGTTGATTAATTGGGGAACTTATTTATTCTAAGTTGCATTTTTGCTCCGTTTTAACAGTTTAGTTGCAACAGATCTTGTAAACACTTTGAAGGAGGCTTTTTACCTCACAATCGCCCGACCCTGACTTCCTCAGGTAAAATGTATTTTCCAGGGGCTCCTTTTTATGTTTTCTTTAAATTCCCCTTCCTTCAAGCATGCATGTATAATTATACCCACATACATTTCTCCCAGTCTCTCTCCAGGGAGCAATGCTATCCGGGTCCCACTGATCCAGGGGCGATCCTAATTTCGGCCCAGAGAGGCCAGATTTTAATGACTTATGCATTTTCTTGCCTTTAAGATTGAATTTTGGGTTTACTTAGCAGCTTTCCATGTTTACAGCAGTATCATTAGCTCATCCACCCTTTTAGTATCACTATGTCCAATATTTATTTGCCTTCTCTGCTCACGTCCCCAGCTGGGATCCATATTCATCCTCAAGTTTTTATCTACATTAATAGTCTGGTGAAATTAACATGGAATCATCTTAATTTCAAACTGAATCAAATGTGTTGATATTACTATTTCATGTTTGATGCATTTTAATGAATATTATGCTTCTATGGCAATTCTAAGGTTACTGTATATAGTTTTTTTTAATTTCCATTGGTTTTAGTTCATATGGTCTTTGTCTTCCATTTGCAGTCGTGTTTTGGTTATATTTGTTTCTAGTATGTGTTGGCTAGGTCAGTTTGCTTTCTATTCTATTTCATAATACCTAATGCCATGTATGTCAGTATAATTTAGACGTTGTGTGACTGTCGGATCTGATGGAGGATTAGGCCCTAGTAGTCTTTCAGTATCACCTCAATAATTGCAATTGCTACACAGCTCATCATTGCAAACTTACTACATAGCGTTTCCATTTGCATCACTGCTGCAACTGCTGCAACATTTCAGATTATGGTGACTGTTCACAGCGGTTGCATGTTATAAGTTCTATGTATCATCGAGCATTATGTTTTTTTCACGGTCTAGATTGCCACTATTTTATTTATTAAGCCATCTTGATTTACTGCCCTTTAACTCATGCCTGTATGTAAGGTCTTACTGTGACTAGTAAAATGGTCCCAGTTTGTTGAATATGAATATGATTTGTCAGTTATTCCCTGAATTTATTGAACACTACCTTTAGGAATTGGGAAAATGCACATCATCTTGCTAGACATAGCTATCAGGTAGCCAGGGAAATGTAAAAGTTTTTCAGTAGTTACTAAAGGGCTCAAAGTGTTTCAAGAAAATAATCCACATTTATAGAGCAGCTTAAACTGAGACTCATTAGACCTGCCAGCAGTTTTCCCTTGCTATTAACCAGACTTTGTATACAGTCAGACACTATTGTGTCTACTCCCAGCTCTTTACCCCAGATGATCCCCAGTAATAACATCAATCTCAAAAGCCACAACTCTCAAAGAGAACTAAACTTAAATCTTGTGTTATTCCATGCAAGACAGATTAATTATTATAGAGGTCAGTGCTGAGGCTCATGCCAGATAAAAACATAAAAAAAAAAAAAAAAAAAAAAAGGCCTTGAGTCATGAACACCTTAGAATCTGATGAGAACTTGGTACATCCCTACAAGGGGTGTGGACTGCTTACTAAGATATAAAATGGGTATTATGTGATAGGTTATTTAATAGAGGGTTTCCAAAATTTAACCTAAATGTAACATTCTAATCAACCCTGACAGAATACCATTATCAAACCAAATACTAAGAACAATAACTCCCTCTTTGAAATTGTGTTTAATAAACTTCACAGAATCTTTGCATTCTAACTTATTTTCTCAGGCCATAACAAACCTTAGGCAATTGAAGATTATACTTATTCATATCCTAAGAAAAGTAATATCAAAGTAATCTTTGTTTCCACTGTTGTGAACCTTCAAGAAGATTAAATAAACTTGAGAATGTATATCTTGTGCCACTGAACTTGAAAACAAATATAATTAAGGGGGTATCGGAGTTTTATATTCAACAACCTCAGTATTTAAAGTTTAAACAAGTCTTTTTATGAATACCCTTGAAACTTGTATTACTTTTAATAGTTTGTACACCCTTATTTTACTTAAACTTCAACCCAGTCCTTTAATTCCCATGGTGTATACACAATACAATAATATTAGAACCATATGAGAAATGAACTAAAATTTAAAACTTTAATTGAATGAGGCAGAGTAAGCTGTAGATAAATACAGCACTGAGGCTCTTGCAGATTAATAGGATTGCTGTCCAGAAGCAGAAGAGAAGGGGGGACTCACTGAGTTTATCCTCTAGACTCATGCCCAAGTAGAAGTGCCACCTCAGAGAATCACTAAAAGTATGTGCGACCACACAGGTGTTATTTTTTATTGCTATTCTTTTTACATGTGCCTCACTGTAAGTGAGCTGCATATTTTGTACCTCATAAAAATGGGATGTTCTACTGTAGCTCTCTGCTACTCCAACAATCAATTTCCTTAAGAATGATATATATCCAGTACCTATAAAACAGTTCACCATGAGGTGAGGGTAAATGCTTTACATTTGAGACTCAACTGAAATATAAATAAGATCTAACACTCTTTTTCACTACACGTGCAAATTATTGGCTCAATTGGATGGTTATTTGTTATGCACTCATCGTGCTTTAAGATTTGGCACATTTTCTATTAAAAGCTGGTTTTCCACATATATTGATTGACTGAGTAACTTTTGACTCTCCATCATCTAGAAACCCCTCTCCTCATTGTCCTCTGAAAGCCGCACTGCATTTCTGTACTCTGTTTTCCATCTAACTGCACATTTTGTGCTCCTACAGCCAATCAGATTGTGTTTAATTATATTGGGTTCTTTTTTTTTGTAAATAGCAAGCAACTTCACAGGTTAATTTAATTTAATGAAATGAAAAACTTTTTAAAATTTATTTTCAATATCATTGAGTTTCATTTAGTAAAATGTAATATTAATAATAATGTTTGTAGTATAGCTTACCTTTGTTGTTATATTTTATTTGAATGAAATAAAAACTGACATAAATTATTTGGCACTGAAAGTATAATTTCAAAGTAAAATAATCAAAAAGCAAATATAATCTGAATGGTTTAGTAATTTTAATCTTTGCTTGTAATACAACGGTCCTGGGCTTAACATGTTTCAAGTCTTTGAGCAGGTTGTTGTGACTTGATATAAGGACCCCTTAATAAGGGAGCAGCCAAAAGGACACAATTACTGAGTAAATTAATTTATTTAGTTTAATCACAAATTATATTAATATTTAAAACATCAACACTAACCAGATTTGTTTTTTAGAAGTCTAATTTAGACATGCCAAGGCAATCTAGAAAAAGAAAACAACATACTGTATAGACTTTGCACTTGCACAAGCATTTGCACAGTGGTCATGTTAAGGGGAAAAAAAGAGAAAGATCTGCACTTGCATTTGAATGTCTTTATGTTATCCAAAAAATGACAAGCCCGGTGTTTAAACATTGATGTGTTTTGCATGAAATGTAGACATTCATGAGGTAAACCAGTGATAGAGTTAATATATACACAATACACACATCCATAAGACGTTTTAAGTTTAATGAGGAGCTGTTTGATACTTGCTCAGCATTTTCCCAGATTTATTATCAATCCCTTCCTTCAGGCCAACAGTGGGATTCAAAATCTTATTTTAGAAGAGATTTTATCAGCTGTTAAACTGGCAGAATACCTATGACTACCGTTGATGGGGAAATAATGCTGGAGGAGTCCCCCATCCATTGACATATGACTCCCGGTGGCTCATTGACTAAACGTCAGTCTGTAAAAATGTGTTGCTAGAGGCAACTAGAGATCTATCATTGCACACCATTTTTGTTGCCACGGTAACCACTCAGCCTTGGCATTTTTCCATTTCACTTTACCCACTTTTCACCTCTCCAACCTTGCCATGCCAGAGAGAAAACCTGTGAAAGTAATCTTCAATAATCCTGAAAAGGAGGATGGCATTTGGCAAGTCCAACTGTTGGAGTTGCTTATACATGCTTGGCATGCAGGTGGCGCAGTGGTTAGCATGCATGACCCATGTACGGAGGCCGTAGTCCTCGACGCTGGCGACTCAGATTCGAATCCGGCTTGTGGTCTTTTCCTGTATGTCTCTCCCCATCTCTCATTAACTCTTTCCTGTTGGCCTAGTGTATGAAAAACGAGCCACTAGTGCCATAAAAACTCAAAAATACAAAATTGCTTATATATGCTCACAATGTAAACTTTTAAAGTAAAAGACCATAAGGAAGTTGCTGGAAATCTGAAAACTGGAGCTTGGAAACCAGCAGCTAACCCCAGAATTGAAAACCACTCTTTGGAGGGACAGTCTTTATGCCACTTGTGAAAAATGTTTAGTGTCAAAACAAAATAATTCTGCAATACTGCTGAGCACAGCCCCCATTGGTTTCTTTTTCTATAATGTGTGACATAAAGTCTACAGTATATTTAGTTAAAAAATAAGAGACTGTGAAATATATAAAAGAATAGAGTTAACATATATAAACTTTTTAATATATTTCTAGTATTTTAAATATGATCAGTTTCGGTCATAAACAAGGTTGAGCTTGCATTTTCATATAAGGAAGGCTATGGTAACTGTGAGCCAGCAGTGGCTTTCAACAATGGGAGTTAATTAGGGAGAAGAAAGGAAATAAGTCTGATAAGGTTAATAGGAGCAATTTCAACTTTTAGCTGTATCTGAATTTCAACAATTAGGACGAAGCAAAAAATAATCACTTTGCTCTTTAAACAGGGAGCATTTATCCAAACGGTGTACAAGACCATACAATTCCAAATCTAATACTTAATTATCCAAGCAGCGTTAATTGCATGTCATGTAGGTAAGAGGCAATATACATGTTGTGTCATAGAAATAATACACTCTCTTGGTCTTTTGGGCTGAGTGGATGCCACTTACTGCAAAAGCCCCCACATTTTGTTTTCAGGTGTTAAGGGAAGGTAAATGGCTGGACCCCTGCCAATCATCTGTGCTAAAAGGCTTCTCAGACCTACATTAATTGATTTTCAGTAAATACTGACAGGCTGGTTAAAAGGTGACTGCTAATACCCTTGAAATTTTGCTCTGACTGTATTACCCTGTCAGTCTTCCCGTCTGAAAGTCCTTCAGCTCGGTAATTACACTTTCTACAATCATGCATGTACCTAGTTGTATAATTATATCCTGATTTGAGGATACAAAGCTCCCACCTACTATTATGTTGTGCTTTATTTCATTTAAATTCATTTTGGATAGAGTAGTGGAAAGGGAAATAAGAAACTGGCAACTCATCACAAACTGCACCCTGATAAAATGGTTTGCAGCCGAGTCAGAACTGTTTATTAAGACTAACTAAAGCTGGCCTCACATATACCTTGTCCCCTGTCCGCTCTGTCATCCACCGCAAAACGTTGCCGTTGAGGATTCCTTACTGAATACATGCATGTTCTGTCTGCGCAATCTCTCCTGTTTTGAAAATTTTCCAATGTGCTTTACAATAACTAGTTATCAGGTTGAAGTATTTTACAATGAAAAGTTAGTTGATTTTGATAATTATCATAGATTTTAAAGTCATTGATATACTGCACCTTCCTGTTTGAACCAAATTATTAAACAGTACATTCAAGCCCAGTTTATTATTCCTACTTTTTGAATAAAATTCTATCAAAGAAAACCCAGACAATAATATCAAGTCACAAACACCCTCTTCACCAGCTGTAACTCTTTTCATAATTTGCCTCATATACTGATATTTAGAAAAAATAAAAACCCAGCAAAAAAGCATAATGTTAAGTAGGAACATATCTAGTGAAAGAAATAACACTTACTATAACTTCATAATGCTAATTTCAGGAGAAATTCTAAAAGAAATGTAGAACTCATGTAACCTAATTTTATCAAGTGATTGTCATGAAGGGATGTTTTGATCAACTGAAGCTATGAGTCACAGCTTTTCACGTGGCTGTACTTGTACATGTGGCCAGTCAGGCTTGTAAACAAGAGACTGGTGTACAACACAGAGGGATGGTGTGTAACATCACACCATGTTCGTACTCTTTGTGTTCCTCTTCATCTCGGACCGGGTTGCGGGGGCAGCAGTCTGAGCCTCACAGACTTTTCCTCACTTCTTCAGCTCTGCTAATGGAAGTCTGTGGTGCTCCCAGGCCTGTTGAGAGACATAAGCTGTGTCTCATTTAGCTGGCTGCGTCCTTGGAAGGACGCATTTTAAGGCCGGTTACGTCATAACGCTGCGCG
>JAUZNJ010029700.1:0-15255 GCA_034780135.1 Jordanella pulchra
ATTTTTCTGGTGTATCAAATACTTATTTCACACAATAAAATGAAAATTAATTATTTAAAAATCATACATTGTATTTTCTGGATTTTTGTTTTAGATTCCATCACTCACAGTTGAAGAGGATCTATGATAAAAATTACAGTGTTCTACATGCTTTGCAAGTGGAAAAACCTGAAAAATCAACAGTGGATCAAATACTTGTTCTCCCCACTGTATATATATACACACACACACACACATATAATACACAAATATTCTATTATTTATATAGAATATATAAATAATAGAATTGAACTTCAATTAAATCAAACCTCTGCGAAATCAAACCGTCTGCTTAGGAAGCAACACTGACTGACAATCAGTTTCACATGCTGCGGTGCAAATGGAATAGACAACAGGTGGGAATTGTTGTTAATTAGGAAGACACATTCATTAAAACAGTGGTTCTACAGGTGGGGACCACAGACCCCTTCTCAGTAACTATGCTTTCTGGCTGATGTTTTGGTCACTTTTGAATGCTGGTGGTGGTTTTACACTTGTGGTAGCATGACATTTTATTTAGATAAACCTTCCCATAGGCTTTTTTAAAGTGGACTGAGATCTGTCATGTGGAAGTTTGTAATGGACCACGGTGCATACACCTGCTCTGAAAAATACAGAGTAATTGACTAATCAAACAATACAACAAACTTACAGGTGGGATCCAAGAGAAACAGGTCAGGAAACATGGCAGAGTAACAGAATAATCTATCAGCTAGGGATATAAAACAGCTGTGGCATAATAAAAGCAGGAAAGCTCAGGGAACAACATTTAATAACACAGTTGGAGCTAAACTAAGATACAGCGAGAACTATAAATCAAGGGGAGAAAGTAAAAAGAATATGGGATAAATACATCAATACTCAAAATGACTCTGGAACAAACTTAGGTGGTAAAATAAAACAAAAAAAAACTCATATGGAAACTTATAAATAAAAATGAAGGTACAGAAATTAAGTAAATTTGGCAAGACTTTTCAAATACATTTTAAACAAGGAAATGATGAAACTGAAATGATGGATGGATGAAACAATGCTTGACTTTTCTTTACTGTACTTTACTAAAATTGACCTAAACTTTCTTATATTTGCTTAGGTGTACTTGAAGTTGTAGAAGGAATGCAGAGGAGCAGGGCATAAAGAATGAATGCATGCAGTAGAGATAAAATAGGGGTTTACATGAACTGACAAGGCCCTCAATGAAAATGCCTTGGAGAACCAAAATGTGTTGGTATATAATACTCATCTTTTACTATGTTAGTGCATCCATGTTTAGAGAGTCATTTGTTGCCTTGCAGGAGAAGAAAAGTTTTGTGATACTAAAGTACCAGTGGTTCTTAAACAAAATATAATAAAACTCTTACATGTAAGAGTTAATATGACACATTACACATTAATTTTCCTAAATATAAACTGGTAGGATTTTTGACAGGCATTTAGATAAGAAATTCTGAAAGGAAAATATACTTGGTCACATAGATATAAATATGTTAAATAGAATTAATAGAATATTATTTAACAATGCATTAATTATGGGTTATTATCCCCTAAGACAACCTAGAAAAGTATTTTTTAAATCTATCTCATGTAATCTAAGGCTGAACGTAGGTTGTCAAATAAAAGCTGACTAATCTGGCACCATAAAATATATACTGTTTGGCAATTGCTGTAGAATCCTAATAAGGACTGGGAAACTTTACTGTTATTGAAGACTCAGGGGCTAATGAAGAGCCTCACTGGAAGATAGAAAGGACATTTTATTATCTTCTTTGCTACAAATGTAAATAAATAATTTAGATAAGTAACTTTCTCAGGGGGTTTATAAAAAACAGGCAAACAAACACTAATTCAGCTGGTTGCTTATAAAGCTGTCAGTTAAACAAACTTTTGACCCTCACTTGCTCATTGAAGGAAATGCATCTGCAGCTATGCTAACTGCTTTACAGAATGGTAATGAAGTGTTAGGTGCCTAAGCTAGAGCTTGAGGCAAAGCATGCTCCAAGTGCTGAAGATACTGGAGATAAAAATAGAGGGCCAAAGCTGGAGGTGCATTTGTTTCCATCACTGGCTGGAATTAGTTGCTTCATTCTCTAATAGCTATCAAAGCAAAGTGCATGGAAGCGTGCACAACTTTTGTAATTATGCACCCCCTCTAAAACCAGCAACAAGACTGTTAACATTCACATCACTGAGCTTGTTTTATTGGCTGTTTTCTATTGTGCAGCTCATAATATTGCTTCCTAAATAAATTTAGGGGCTCGACAATTTGGTAGAAAAACCCACATGTAGAGGGAGAATGTGCAAACTGTAGATATTGCTGCAGGATTTGAACTCTGGACCACCCTGTTGTGGGGTGACAATGCTAACAGCTATACCCAGGAGTCCCCTTCCTCACCAGGTTCTTTAGATATTTTTGATCAGACAATCAGTCTTGCAGGATTTTTTCCCGATCATAATTGAAAAGGAGAACCAGGATTAACAATATGTATATTTATTGAACTGTGTATGAAAGATATTTTGCAAGAGAGAGAAAAGCCAAAAGATAGGGACAAGGACCAAAAGCCCTGTCTGTCCCCAGATGAATCAACAGCTTCCCTCCTCTGGCGAGGACACGCTTGCTCGGCTCAAGCCTAATACCACCGACATTTTGTCACGCATGAACAATTTTTTCTATCCCTCTCTCTTTGGCCCTTTTTTTCCTCCCGTCTTTCGTCTCTTTCTTCCTCTGTCCCTTTGTGACTTTTTCACTGACCTCGTTAACCAGCAGATTCACTGCATTAGCAGAGCCTGTAGCAGGACCCCAGAGAAAGAGAAGGAGTGAGAGGATGGACCATAGCAACAAGCATAGCTCTCCCTGTGTATGACAATCAGACAACTTTGATACACAAGTTTTTCTATGGTTTGTTTACAGCTAAAGTTGAGATCAAGAACCTCAAGATTTTCAATTAGAAATTTGTTTGTTTAAATTGTAAAAGTCAGCTAATATTTCTTTTTCTTTAATACAGACATAAGGTTACTGGTGCAGCTTACCTACTGTATACTTACTGCTAAATGTCAGTGCAATACTCCTGGTTATTTTATCCAGAGGTTAGGGATCAAAGTGTAAGGCAAGGCAAGTTTATTTATTTTGCAAGACATTTCAAAGTGCTGTGCATGAAAAAAAGAAACATAATAGGAAAAGTAAATCTCAGTGGCATATTTTAGGTAAATAATATAGTTGAATAATTACAGAATAAGAATGTATAATTGAAAGAGATGATATGATGATAACAAGCATTGACGATAAAATGCCTGATAAGAAAATCAAAGGAAAGTCAGACTGCAAAATTAACAAATAATGCTTAGATAATATAGCAAACAGCAAGCAACATAAGGTTTATGTGCTTTTTCTTGGAGTTTGTTCAAAATGAGTGGAGCATAAACACTAAATGCTGTTTCTCCGTGTTTGGTGCTGGTTCTGGGTATGCAGAGTAGAACTGAGCCAAACGTGTGGGTGGTTGATACACTGACAACTATTTTTTAATGTATTGTGGAGCCAAGCCTTTCAGTGACTTTTAGACTAACAGAAGTATTTTAACGTCTTTTCTTTGAGATGGGACGCCAAGGACTTTAGAACTGGGATAATGTACTTCACTTTCTTAGTTTCAGTGAGGATGCGGGCAGCAATGTCTTGGTTTTTGATAGAACTGTGGAGAGATTGTTGCAGTAATCAATTCCACTAAAGATACATTAATGCATTATTGAATTTTTTTAGAACCTTTTCAGTCATTAGACCTTTGATCCTAGAGATGTTCTTTACATGATAGAAGGCTGACTTTGTGTCTTTCTTTACTTCTAAGTATACAGGTCTGATTCCAATAATGCACTCAGATGTCCTGCTGAATGATGGTTTTTAGCTTCATCAATGAAGCTGTATGGTGGCATTTAGACACTAATCCTTTGGTCCAAAATTTTTTCCTCACTTTTGTCTTGATTCAGCAAAAGAATGATTTTGGCACATCCATATATTGATTTCTTCTATGCATTTAGCCAGAGATATTGAATAGGAAAGGCCTTAAGATGGATCCTTGAGGAACACCACATGTGATATTTGTGGTCTCTTGTGTTACCCACTGTAATGACACAACAAATCTGTGCTCATATTATTTTACTACTGTATCAGCGAGTCCAACCCAGTTTTCCAGGCACCTTACTAATGTGATCAACAGTGTTGAATGCTGCAAAGAGGTTCAATAATACCAGCACTGTGGTTCTTTCACAGTGTGGATTTATTTAGATGTCAATGAAAACCTTGACAAGGACAGGCTCTGTACTGTGGTAAGGACACAAGTCTGACTAGAAGACATCGAAGCAGCCTTTGAAGCAGCATAAGATAAATGTTCACACATGCTCTTTACCCATTTATTTTATGTTTGAGCTAGGAGAATACTGGGCAGTAACCCTCATTCTGTAGAATGACTCGCAAAAGTTAGGGTACCCTATATACAGGACAGCAATCCATCACAAAACAACACAGATATACAGCTACACACACACTCACATCTTAGGGCAATTCAAAGATGCCAATTAACCTAACAGTGATATTTTTGGGCTATGGGAGGAAATAACCTACGCAGCAATGGGTCACCATTAAAATCAATGCAGAAAGAAACTAGGCTGGGAATCAAACCCAAGACATTCTTGATGCAAAGCAGCAGTGCAACTAAATGCCCCTGCAGCTCATGCAGAAAAAAAGAAATAATATAGATTTTTTTTCTATCTTACAATTCTTTGCAACTTTGTTTTTGTATAACACAAACTATCTAAATGATTAACTTTAAAAGTTTGTACATTTTGATCAATTTGAGAAAGTTCAGGTCCAGGGGTGTGAATACTTCTGCAAAGCACCGTATATTTGGACACAGTCTGCTTCTATCTTTTCGTCTCTCTCCTTCCTCATGTTTGGTCTCGCCCCCTCTCAGACAAACATAGCAGAGAGCACTTCAGGGACTGTGAGAAAGAAACGACAACCGTGGAGAGACAGACAAACAGAAAGCGGAGCGTATTCAGTGAATCTGAGCCCACAGGAGAGACAGACAGGGAGAGAGGGGACACACTGAGTCGTTGGGGACAGGCTGGAGACTTGACGATTGCTCATCAGCCTTCTGTGACTCAACCTCGGACGTGTGTCCTGGCAGAATGGATTTCATTTGGGTCGAGCAGCCTCTGAGCTCCAACAGCTCCGTGGAGGATTGTAACTCCTTTTGGATTATATCACAGAAAACCGCTGATGTGATGAATGAGAAAGCAAGTGAGCAGAAAAGAAGATGGTAAGGTTGTCCACTGTGAGATATCATGATTTTCATCCAGTTTTTTTCCCTCTGTAATTTCTAGTTATTTATTATAATATTTACATATAAAAATGTAATATTTTGTTTTAAGGTTTGTTATTTTAAGTTTGGGTTTATGTCCTTATTCTGCTTTTATTTCCTAAAGATCTGTTAGATGTTCATTAACAACAAAACTCTTGAGGTGGTATTAATTTCTAAAATAAAAACAGTTGCTGATCCTTGATTTCATGGTCAAAATAATATATTTAGATTAAATGACTATAGAAAGAGATGTATTATATAAAGATATAACTAAGGTGATAATTTATCTCCTACCCAAACAGTTTATAGCACACAGCCTACATGTCTTACACATCTGAAACCAGCGTCAGATGTAGTTTTGCAATTTGTTTGGTAAGTCTTCACAAGAAGCTCTTTATGCTGTAACACCCGTGTACTCTGACCACGTACAGCATTTCTTCCATAGCTTAAACTAACTGCTGCTGCATTCTGACTCAAGGTGAAGCTCTCAGGTTACTGAGCATTAAGCCAGGTTTTACAATCCGTCCACTGTGCCGTATATGCCTCCTTCCTACTGCTGGCATTTAAGATCTGATTCATGCAAATAAAAACAGAACCCATTTTTTATTCAGCTTCAAATTAATTTTGTCAAAGTTTCACGAGCAAAATCCTAAATCACTGTTTTTTTTTTGTCTGTCATCACAGCAGAGGTGATGGCAGGGAGGGTGTGTCTCATTTAACATAAAGCAGAGTTTGTTTGCCACTGACAGACTGTCAGGTCGTTATGAAGGCAGCTGAATTTCAAATTACCCGCCCAGCTTTCCCGTAGGTTTGACTTGGCAGGAATTCTTGTGAGTTTTGTCTTCCCACCCTGTTTCCTGTGTGTTTGCTGCGTCATTGAAACCAGGGGTCCATTAACCAGACTACTCCTGTTTTCTGAGTGACCTCAATGTTTGGGCGTTCATTCCCATGTTGACCAAGTTATACAAAGCATCTCTTTTCTCTCTGCAAAAAGAAATCCTGTCCTTTTTGAGTGATGCAGTGGAAAATACAAAAAAAAATAATTTTCAGCCTTGTCTCTGGTTATGTGTTGGATTTATGTCTGTGCTTTGACTAGGCCAGTCCAACACATGCATTATTTTGTTGCAGGATTCGGCTTTTTAGGTTTGATTAGTGGACAGCTCATGGTCATTCATACAAACTAACCGTTGTCCTGTAATTAGAGCTTCTAGCTACCATGCTGCTGTCATGACTGTGTGTCACAGTAGTGATTTTGTGTGGTTTTTAAAAGATTTTCTGCCTTGATTAGTGTTTTATTTAAATGCAAAAAAGTTCTTCTTGTTTCTAATCTGACCTAAGCGGCTTCCTCCTTAGGTTTGTGCCCTCTGTCTGCCTTGTAGCAAACTAAAAAGGTGACTCTGCTGCCCTTTTTTTCAAACATAGGTTTTCTTTTTAATTCTTTTTAGTCTGTGTAGTTCTTAGCCAGTGCTGTGTGAGATGTTTAAAGCATGGCTGTATTGTTTTTAAGATAAACCTTAATTTTCTCCTAATTTCATCCCTGACCCAGCTGCTGTATTTTCTTTTTATGATGCTGTTTTTCCTCTTCTGTTCTTTAAAAAAGCCCTGAGGCCTACACAAAACAGCTGGAATTATAATGAGACCAAATAGCAAATGCTGTAGGTAGACTATTCGGATTTGAGATAGGCATCGTAAAGGTGGTTAAATGAAAAAGGACCTCAAAGCTTATCCCATTTTATATGTGAAAATATGTGAAATCTATGTGTTGCAATCTTCTAGTTCAAGGTTAGGTCAATATCCCATAAAATACACTGATGTTTTAATGGGATAAATTGTAAAAAAGGCTCTAGAAGTTTAAATACTTCAGTAAAACACTGTCAATACATAACCAGAAATCAAAAGCTTATACATAGTGAATATTTTTGATGTTGAAACAAGTTTATGATTCTTTTTAAGTGTTTACTGATATCAGCTTTATTTTTGCCTGTTCGTCTTGTTTACATGGTCACTTTGAGTAGTTTGTCTTGAAACCTGTAGGTTAGTATTACATTACGCACAGCTGAGGCCTAATCACAGATGAGAGAAGCATTTCAGTGAAAGCTAAGCTACATAATAACACGTCTCTCACATGTGCAGTGTATACGTCAGCCCTGCTCATGACGATTTCAAAGAAGTGCTCAACGGTTCGGCTCATTCAGAAGTCCCTCACTTGGTTTTTGATGACATAAACTGACCACCTGAATACTATTTTACAGCCATTTTGAAATTGCTCTGCTGATCAAAGCCGTCATGATTGGTGTTTGTCTCCTGTGAGCTCCCTTTTCCTTATCCCAGTGAAGCTGCTAAATATACTGTCTGGCCATTTTGGAGCCTCTGTGGTTTTGTACAGAGGATTTATGGATTACATCAGTGTAATTTATCTTGAGCCTGTGATGATGTGACACCAGGTGTTTTTATACACTAGAGGAAAAACAGACAAAGATTTTTAGACCTTCATTGTTAGTGTTTTTTTTTTTTTTCCAAAGGTATAGTTTGTAGAGCTCAGTGTTTGATCAATAAAGTCAATACATTCAGAAAGCAAAATGATGGTGAAAAAATGATTTGCAGCTTCATCTTGCCAGATAGCAAAATGTAATAAAAGAAATGAATAAAACAACATAAAATGAACTAATTATTAAGGTAAAAAAAAGTCATTTTTTTCAAAAGCTTAAAATGCTCTCATGTGTTTTTATGTATTATTCCACTTGTAGTCGTTGCTCCTTAGAAATGGAGAAAGTTTTATCCGGTAAGTAAACAATTATCAATACAGAGATTCATCTTTGGTAAATATTCCAGAAAAAAAACTATATATATAAAAGAAGGATACATTTTATAACATTTTAATGAATTTGAAAAAGGAGTATAGTATAGTACAGTATAGTATTATATAGTGTAGCACAATACAATAGATTGTAATTTTAAAGTTAATCATACTGAGTAGGTGAGAAACTACAATACATGTGTGATTAAGGAAGGTCCACTAGAGCTGACCCATTTTTTTAGAAATAAAAATGAGATTTAGGAAAATCTGAAAATCCAAAGTGAGGTCTGCACAAGGCTCTGTGTGCTCTGCTCATTGCTCTCTGGTTTGTTTCCCTTCTTTTTCAGTGGTAGATAATCTGTTTACTGCACAATTGAATTTTACCTCATAATGTCATCTGTTGTCAGCCAGAAATGTGTCATTTTGTGTGAATGACACAACAGAACAGCAGATAAATATCCTATTTATGAAGAGAAAAGTATGCATTCAAGATCTTGATGTAATATGTCTGCTGGTAAACTGAACTGTGTGTTGTTAACAACTATTTATTGCATATTTCAACAGAGTGCAAGGTTTTTATTTATAAATAGTCTAGTCCTTCCATAGATCCCTACCTCCATCCAGCCATCCAGCCATCATCTCTATCTGCCTGACCTTGCGGCTCTGTCAGGCTGTGGCTTATCTCTAGTCGCTGGGTGAGTTATCTGACACTCAGGTCACCAGCCTGTCAGAAACAGAGGCTGTGTCCCAACGTCCACCCTAACCCCTCAATCACTATATAAAGTGGGGACTATATAGTGGACTTTACAGTGCGCTCACCTAACTGACCAATCGGACAGATGATCACTACTTTTTGCTCCCCGTTGGTCACATGACTCCAGTTCCTCACATGATACCTCCACCATTTTTGTTCTCTCTCACCACCAAAACAAATCCCATGATGCTTTGCAAGGAGAGTTCTTGCAAGGCATTCTGGGTTATATCTGCTCATCCAGTAACCATTGATGCATAATAATTTTCAAGATCCATTGTGGGAAATTTTGAGTCAACTACTTTTCATCCCCTAGATATTCATATAATGTAGAATGACATAACCCCTGAAGAGTGCTCTATATAGGGGTTAGGTCAGACATCTGGACACAGCCATAGTGTTGTCAAAAAGTTTATGCTGTTTGATACTAATGTTGTTGAAATGTTTCAGATCAGCAAACATTTTTGGTACATATTTATAAGGCAGCAATAACCTGAGTTAATACAAGAAAGTGTCATAATTAATGGGTGTTAAGTTTGATTTTGTACCTAGGATTTTTCACACCTTTCTTTTGTAAAGTTTTCTACATATTACGTCATTCTGCATCACTGGATAGATTCCTCCTTGAGTTTTACCCTATCTGCCTCTTTATTTTTTTTCTTGCAGCCAGAGTCAATGGCTAATTAGTGGATGCCATTTAGCTGTGAATTCCCCAGCTCTGCTTTATTTAAGTAGTCAGCTTGCTGACTCTTGTTTGTCTCCTGTCTCCATGCCTGGTTCTGTTAAACTTATTATTTTTTCATTAAAGTCATCCACTCATCATGCTGCTTCTTAGTGTCTGTCTGGTTTTAGGTCCAGAAAACCATTTTATTTCTTAGAGTAAAAAAACAAGTTTAAAGTAATGAAAAACATCAGTTGCTCACTAAAGCTAACAGCTGTCTTCGTCATCTTTTTGCAGCTACAACTATTATAAAGTTCCTTTACCCCCTTATTAGATGTATTGCTCAATATGGATTTATTGGCAAATGTTACATTAATGCACAAAATAAATTTGTATTTCATTGGGGTGGCATAATAATCTCTAATGAAAATTAATATTCTGGGTTTAAAAACTGATCTTTGGACATTTTCTCATCTCCCTTACCATCCTGCATGCCACCCAGAGGGGAAAGATAAACTTGGGTCTTCATCTAGCCTTTTTTTCTGCTTCAGCTGTTTTAAACATTAGAATTGTGGACATGAACTTTTTATGTATTTTTACTTTCTAGATGACATTTCCAACTTATGTGGATCGGATTCACCAAATAGGCTAAAAGAAATAGGTGCCCATCTAATTTTATAAAGAAAAAAATAGAAACAGATGGCTGATTTAAAGCCTGTAAACGGTCTTATCTAGCTCAAAAATAAAGCACTAATAAAAAAATGCTTTTAAGCGTATCTATCCATCCACCTTTTCCTGCTTGGTCCGTCAGGGTCGTGATTGGGCCGGTGCCTGTCTCCAGCAGACTTTGGGCGTAAGGCAGGGTACACCCAGGACAGGACGCCAGTCTGTTGCAGGGCAACACATAGACACACAAGGACGTACAACCATGCACGCACACACTCACAACTAGGGACAATTGAGAGTCACCAATTAACCTAACATTCATGTTTTTGGATTGTGGGAGGAAGCCAGAGTACCCGGAGAGGACCCACGCATGCACGGGGAGAACATGCAAACTCCAGGCAGAAAGACCCCAGGACAGAACCAAACCCAGAACCTTCCTGCTGCAAGGCAACAGTACTTCCCACTTTGCTATATGAGATTTAATAATTACAATATATATTTGTTTTAGGACCTTTCAGAGACTTGTAGGACAGTTTTCGTTTCCATATTAGCAATATATTGAGCTTTATTTGTGAAGTTTAGGTGTGACAGACTTGCATCAAGCAACAATGCTTATAATGTACCAATGCTTTCAAAGCATAGAGATGTCTTTGGTGACATATTAGTATGATGGCTTCTCCTTTAATCTGACCAATAATATCTAAAACTAGATGGCTGCACAGATTATGCTTCTTGTCTTTTGTCTATTGAAAGCCATTTTTCCTATTTCAAATAACAAAGTCTGACAATGTCCAAAGCAACTTTAGTTTATTTAAATGATCTGGGTCTATAGCTCAGATTGATGCTATTTATTAGGTTAAAACATGTACAAAAAAAAACATACCTTATTTTTGGCTGATAAAAAAGGGTATAAAGAGCTATAAATAATGTTGAAGTTTAAATTAATCTATTTATCTTTTTAATTTTTTATAGATTAAAAAATCCTTTGATGGTTACATAATTTAATTTGATATGGTTCACCTTTAGTTCAAGGAATTAATCAGTTAAAAAGATACAGTGGTTATGACATTTTGAAGCAAATTTAAAAAAGAAAACACATGCAGCCTCCTGCTCAGCAGGTTGAAAATCAGAGGTCGTTATCCTCATTTTCACCCTGTTTAACTAAAAATATTCTTAAAAGGATGATGCAACGAATGACAAAGCATAAGATGGATGCCTTTCTTCAAGACACCCATCACATCTCCTTCTCCTCTCTAAACAGCAGCAGAGACCTCATTAAATAGTTTTTGTAATTCATCAAGGAGTCTATGCAAATGAGCTTAGATCAAAAGCAGCAAACATCAACTCGGGAAATTGATCCTTTTTGTGCTTAAAGGCTCTACAAAGATGGAGGAGTTGTTTCTTACAGAATTTTACATTTTCACTTGTAAATTATTTCTCCTTGCCTAATAAAGACATGCACCAATCTGGATTTGGCTTTATTAGTTCAATTAGGAGCAGAGGAGACAACACAAGTTTCTTCCCCCAGGCAGTCTCTTTAATTAAAAACATGAACACCTTACAGCCGGAGTTGTCCGCCTTGCTGCTGTGAAAAAAATAAACATATTAGCCTGACCACAATCTCCCTTTTTTTCTTTGCCTAATCTAAAATAATGGCTGTACAGAAAAGGTCTACGCACACATGTTTTTCCTTTTATCCTATACTAAATGTCTGTCTGTTTCTACATGACGTTTGTTGTTTCTGCCACAATCTTGGCCAATAAAGTTGATTCTTTGTTGTTATAAGAAACAGATCAAATTATTATAGAGTTGATACTAAAACTGTAATTAGTATCACATATTACGGTTAGCACAGTTAGCAAGGTTAGCACAGCTAGCATATCTGTTAAAACTACTGCCAGCATTTCTATATCAAGCTTGTTCTTTCACACAAAAGGATTTTAAAGAAGCAAAAGAGAAAAACAGTGATATTTTCTACCTTCCTGTTATCTGCTGAAAGTTTCACTCTCTCTTCCAGCATGAATGAAGCTCATGTCATTAAAAATTCAGTTTCCTTTATATAGCGTCTCTATATAGCTCTTTGCATCTACTGACTTTATTTTTAAATTCCTCACTGAAACTCACTGACTAATTTAATTATGTCCAAAGTGAAAAGTGCTGTGAGCATGTTGTGGTAGTGCTTATGATGGTGCTTTCACAGAATATGAAAAGATAGGATTTTTGAGTTTTCAAACATTAAGTCAGTTTTCTGAGGTCCTTCAAGCTGAAAATCTACCAGTTGGGGATAGCAGATGGTTTAACTGTGGATCTATTGTTACAGAGAATAAATATTTAAATATACACTTAATTATATTTATCATCTGTAACAGGCTACATCTGTGATATGTGGGGAAATGAAAAAAATGACATGAATGTAAGCTACCCTTTGTTTTTCTTCTGAATTTTATAAATGAATACATTATAAATGAATAACTATAAGGAATGTTTCCCTTCCTTTTAAAACTAGATTTTTTTTAAATTAAACAGAGTCTCCAGTTTAGGTCATATTCAGAAAACTATACTATTATGGACTTCTGTGAAGGCAGCATTGTATGTATAACCAATTTTCCTACATTTCCTGTCACTTTCCAGGACACTGTTCAGAAAATTGAAAGGGTAAAGTATGTATTTAAAAACCTTTGAAATAGGCAGTAGCTCTTGGTTTCATTTAGTAGAGGATTTTTTAAAGCCTACTTACAAGGTTTCTGTTTTCTCCAGTGAAGCCTTTCTTACCCAGACAGGAGCCAGCTTGACACCAGGAATGCTCAAGGACTATTTTTGTTTCATAATGATACTGGACAGAGATATTCAAACGTCTTCGGGTCCAGTGCTAAGAAATCTTATCTTCTGCAATGTGAACACTGTCATTTCAGAGTGTGTATATAAAGTGGAATATATTGTGCAGCAGCAGCAATAGCTGCCTGGACAAACAAATAAACCTTAGATTTTACATACAGGATTGTCTCAAAAAGGTTCTTAAGTGTTCAGTATAGTGGTGATTAGACATACTGTAACCTTGGATCTGCACGGCCTCTCGCAGAGGATGCCTAACATGAATAGGGTGTGTTTTAATTATAAAGCCTTCCTGGTCCTCACTGATAATTTGTGTTTATTTCAAAATATACACCAATTGAATCATCTGTCAAATATCCAGAGAACAACCAGTCTAGAGCTGGTGCATGTTTGCAAAAGGCCATGAGGTTTATTTAGGTCCCACTTCCAGTTAATCCAACTGGCTGACCACTACTGACCAACCCTTTATGTGGTATGTGTGTTTGATCTGTCTGATACTTTCCCCTTTTTTTCTCCACTTATATCCTGTCTTTTGTGGTAGTTTTGCAACTTTCATCAGAATGCCTGCCTCTTTATGTCTCTCTTTAAAAAGTTAAACTGATCTACTTAGCTATTTATTTATCTTAGATAAAGTAAAGTAGGTACCGCTACCATTTGCACCCTCCTTTTTCTTTAACATAGAATTTAACCCTTTATTCCTGCCTTTGTGTTTTTCATGTAAGCTAATGTACCCTCTATCTGTCAATGCAGAAGTACATTGACACATAGCCGGGTTCTGCTACAGTATTTGTCAATCAGCTTATCACTAAAATTGCTGAAGAAGTTACAGATCTGGACTGTTGAGATGAAGGCTTAGTTTATTTACAGAAAACCTTTTACAAATCTGAATAATAAACTAAGCTTTACTGCAGGGATTATTACGGAGGAGTTTAGAAGGAGGAGAAAACCAGTTTAGGTTGGATACATTTTCTTAATCTACTCATTTTATGCTGACCTTTGATTTGAAATATTTAATCTAAATCTGTTGTAGGATATTTGTGATGAAAGCTGGAAAAACTACTCCATTTCAAAATTTATTTTAGGGTCATGAAATGTCTGAACTCCCAATTACTAGAGCCCTGTGACAAACTGATGTATAGACCAATATGCTAATATTAGCAACATAGATATCCTAATGTCCTAAAATGTAAATATTACGCTGTGTGTTTAAAAAGACACTAAAGAACGTGCCTTTAATTTTCTGCCTGCAAATTTCTTCTAAGCATCCTATTAATGTCTTAATTGGGAGTCTGGTCCCATCTGACTTGCTTGTTGACTACCCTTAGTGGTCTGGTGGTAACTTGCTGCTTTGATTTAGATTGTTGTAATTTTTAGTGCTTATTACATTTTTCATTTCACTCTTTTATATTGTCTGTGATTGGAGAAGTTTGGGCTGTTTATGACTCTTTTAGTCATTTCCTATGTGTTTCCACTTCTCAGCCGTCCTAAAGTTCATTTACTCCAGGGGCTGATGCTGACCCAGATCTACCTGACGAGTCATTTCACTAATGGAATGACAGAGTTAATGGCTAACGTTATTAATGTCCTCTGGGGGGGAAAATGAATGATTTAAAACTGATTAAGTATGATGTGTATTAACTTTTACTAAGCTGTGTAGTTATGAGCTGCCAGAAACCAGCTCTCTTCCTCCTTAGGTTAACATCCCCTCCACAATTTCCATAAGCGTTGTCCCTGTTTCACTTTTTAATGCTTTTATATGGGCATTATTGAGTTTATTTAGGGCATGGTGTGATCTAAGGACAGTCAGGAATGTTGAGATGGTAAAGAATGGGGATGTTCCGATTTGATATTGATATTGGAAATTGAGTATAATGCTAATAATATTATTATTGTTATTATTATTCTTGTAATAATAATGTCAGGGTACGATATTATATGGAGGACATCTAAACTAAAGAAATGTTTGAGCTATCGTTACCTTTCTAAAGTTTAACATTCTAAATCTTGATTTATTATATTAGAATTAGGCTATGATGCACTAAGACAGCCCATATAGAGAGGTGGAGGAATAAAAAGTGCTCTGTAAACAGAAAAGTGTGATATGGCATTGTAATGTTTCCTCCTCAATTTCAACGCTCTTAAAAAAAGTAGTGTCCTTCTA
>JAUZNJ010029701.1:0-15254 GCA_034780135.1 Jordanella pulchra
ATAGATGGATATATAGATATATATATATAGATATATATATATAGATATATAGATATATATAGATGGATATATAGATAGATATATATAGATAGATATATAGATATATATATATATAGATAGATATATAGATATATATATATAGATACATATATATAGATACATATAGATATATATATATAGATATATATATATAGATACATACATACATACATACATGTGTGTGTTAGGGATTTTAGTTTCTTTTTATGTAAATATTTTATTTCTTTTCCAGGTAAGAGCTGCGGTTCCAAACTAACAGGCACAAAAGGCATCTTCTCAACTCCAAACTATCCAAACTACTATCCTCCTAACATCGAGTGTGTTTGGGAAATCGAGGTGATTTTTTCCCCCTGAACGTGTTCTCCATTGATTTTTTTTTTTGCTTGTATGTCATTTGCTTCCTTGTCTTTAAGATTCACCTCACGACCCTTTTTATTCTAGGTCCCTAAGGAGAAGGGAGTGAAAGTCACATTCAAAAAATTGCTCTTGGCTGAACCTGGCCAGGAGGATGGCAAAAATTGTAACAAAGACTTTGTAATGATTGATGGTAAAAAAAGGTACGTTCAGCAACGATTAGTTAGGGATTTTAAGTGATTATAAAAATAAATTTCAAAAAAGGCGAACAGGTTTGTCATTGCTCTGAAAAATGTTTTTCAGACTGTGTGGAGAGAACCTTGATGGGACACTGGTTGAAACCAGCAAAACCAACAAAATAAGTGTGTCTTTTCACTCTGATTACTCCTATGTGGACCGTGGCTTTTTAGCAGAATATGAGGCCATTGACATGAAAGACCGTAAGCGGCAGAGCTATGTTTAGATTGTCTTTCTATTCCAGAGGTTTCTTCTGTTTTTCATGTATACTGCATCATCCACAGCTTGTCCAAATAAGTTCCTTTGCAAGAATCAGTGGTGCATTGACCGAAACTTAACATGTGATGGCTGGAATGACTGTGGAGACCAGAGTGACGAGTTGAACTGCAGTATGTTGTTAACTCATTACATGTTTAAGTTGTGGTTTTATTACCAAGTCAGTTTAATGTAAAGTTTTTTTCGACCTTTCCTTCTCAAGATTGCGGTTCTGACAAGATCACCTGTAAAAATGGGCTCTGTAAGTCTAAGTTGTGGATGTGTGATGGAATGAATGACTGCGGAGACAACACCGACGAATTGAACTGTGGTAAGCACCTTTGGTTATTTATAGTTATAATGGCTTGATTATGGACCAGTTTCTCAGATGTTCCAATGTTTTTCAGGCAAATGTAAAACAGGAGAATTTTCCTGCAAGAAACAAAAATGTATCTCTGAGAAGATGCGCTGTGACGGTAAAGACGACTGTGGAGACAGTTCAGATGAGCTCAACTGTCAAGGAAGTAAGTGTAATGGATGCTTTCTTCGTTTTTTTTCACTTGGAGTTAGTGCTTACCATTAATTTAACTGAAAATACACATAATAAATGAAGAATAAGACTATACTAAATAATAATATATTCTTATTATGTGTCCCATAATCGGTTTCAGAATATGGGAAAATGCAAAGTTCTATACCGTTCTAAAAGTCCAAGCAGTTCTATAGCATCCTCCTAAACAGGCCTAAATCAGAGGCATCTAAACTCTGGCTCGGTTTTTTAGTTTTTGCTCCAGTTTAAGCTGACACAATTGACAAAGAATTCCTGGATAGATGTTGAAACGTCTAAGAAAAACCTAACAAAAGTCTGTTTGCCTCTGATTGAAGCCTGTCTTGTGGTTGCCATAACCCGGATGACTGAGAATTTATATAGGCATCTTCATTACCCTGATTCACTGAGAACAGCTGTTTCAATCAACTCAACAGATGGAAAGCAGCAGTTGTCTGCTGTTTTTTGTTTTTTTTTTGCAGTCATTCACATTTCAGGCAAATTCTGCACATATCACTTTTTTTTTTTTTTTACCCATATACTACTTTTGCCTGTTCACCCCCCAAAAAATCAGAATTGAGCCACTTCCATACATGCTACTAAATCAGAAATGTATCCGATAGTTTTTGTAGAGCATGAGGTTATGAGGGCTGTCATCTGTAGATTTGATATAATTTTGATATATATCCTCCCCAGGATCTGATCTGAAATGCAGTGCTATTACGTACAAATGCAAAAACAACAAATGCATCGATAAGGTAAACCCAGAGTGTGATGGAAAACTGGACTGTGAAGATGGTTCAGATGAGGAGAACTGTGGTATGTAGAAATAACACGTCTGCTCTGAGCCTTTCCAACCAAACCAGTTTCAACACCTGTTTGATGACAAGCTAACACAGGCCCTCCTCTTACATCTGTTTGTCTGCTTTGCAGAATGTGGGAAAAAGAAGTTCAAGTCGACAACGCGAATTGTGGGCGGACAAGATGCAGAAGACGGAGAGTTTCCATGGCAAGTCAGCCTTCATGTTAAAGGCTTCGGGCATGTCTGCGGAGCGTCTATCATCAGTCCAAAATGGCTGGTCACCGCTGCCCACTGCGTGCAAGATGACAGTAGCATTAGGTAAAGTTAAGGTGTTTTCAAATTAAGCAATTTCTTTTGATACATATTTAAATAACAGTTTTGCCTTTTGAAATGTAAGGCCCACAAAGAAAACCTTTTCTGTCTGCTATTAAAAAATTGAAGTAGTTTTTTTTTTATCTACTATTCAAGGTTGACTGTAGGGACATGTGGTTATCTTACACCAACAGATGGCACACTTAGTCCAGAGGACATTGCTTTATCCTGGTTTGATGAGATTTCCTAATCAGTCAGATTCTACAAAAACCAGCAGGGCCAAACAAATGAGAATCAAAACCAATGGAAATATAATTAAATCATGAGACTTTTACATTTCCCCTCCACACAACTACAATAGAAATAAACTTTTCCCCTGAGGCTGAAATATATTTCGGTTTTACGTTATTTTGTTATTTATTTCTGCGTTGCTTGTCTGCTTATTTGGGTATTTTTTTATCCAGATTTACAAAATAACTTCTTTTTAAGTTGCTCTCCTCATTCAACCAGTTAAATCCTTAACTCTGTATTTTGTTAAGTTTTTACCATAAAAGAATAATCAAAAGATTTAATGGGTAAATGTACATGTTATTTAAAGTACAGTTTTATTTATTCTTTTAGCATTTAATCTGATTTTTTTTTTCTAAAAAGAAATGATCATAGATTATGAATTATTTTTCTATTCATTTGAACATTATTTTATCAATAAAGAAATCCACTGATATTGTTTTTTGCTTTTACACGGATGCCCTGGCCTTAAAAGACTAATCTGTTTCCTCATTTGATTTCAGATTCTCTCAACCAGCTACTTGGGAGGTTTACCTTGGCCTTCGATCCCAGCATCTCACCGGTTCTCCTGCAGTGAAGAAGAGGCTAGTGAAGATCATATCTCACCCTTATTATAATGCTTACACCTTTGACAGTGACATCGCCCTGATGGAGCTGGATAGTCCAGTCAGCTACTCGGATTACATCCAGCCCATCTGCCTTCCATCCCCCCAACATCACTTTGATACTGGTAAAACTGTGTGGATCACAGGGTGGGGAGCAACAAGAGAGGGAGGTGAGTACACAGCAACAAATTAGGGCTTTTATTTCAGCTTAAATTAATACTTCTACTTTAGATTTATTTCAATATATGCTGAATTAAAGGATTATTTGAATGTTTTGTTTATTACCCCTGTGGGGGATCAGAAACGCTAAAGTTAGGATTCAATAAAGAAATAACTTCTTAAAAACAAAGTAATTATTGTTTAAGATTGAAAGACTGAGCGTCTATATTCCCTGACATGAGCCATCATTATTTATACACATCAGAAGCAGATGTAACATTGCTACATTGTGTAGGAGACAGGGTCTCACATTTTAAAACCTACATAAAAAGCCAATTGTAAGTATTTGGGTAAAATGTTACTGTTAGTCCTTACTGTTACAAGCTAAAAGCCTTGTTCTCTTTTGCAGCTGTCCTTCTACAGAAAGGTATCAGTAGGTTGTGGGTTTCTAAAAATCTTTTTCTTTCTTGCTTTTGTTTTTTTAGGAAGTGCAGCAAAAATCCTCCAGAAAGCTGAGGTCCGACTCATAAATCAAACGGTGTGTAACGACTTAATGAGAGGTCAAGTATCATCCCGGATGTTTTGTGCTGGAATACTGAAAGGAGGAGTGGATGCTTGCCAGGTAAAAAGATTGTTTGTCCTTCATTTTGGTCTATGTATTATCTATATCTTTGTTCTGCTTCCTTTTTTATTTCAGTTTTCTTATGCAGGGCTGCTTCACATTAAAAGGCAATTTACAACATGAATCCAATTTACTTTTAAAATTAATTAGAACAGTGGTCCCTCACCTGAGGTAAATGAATCAGACATCTGCAGCACTTAATGTCTGTTTAGGAGTCTATGTAATCATTAGAATCAGGACAGAGAGAGATGTCTAAAACATGTAAGGCAGTGGTACTTGAGGACCAGGATTGAGAACCACTGATACAGAACATGTGTCAAACTCAAGGCTCATTGCCCAAATTATCTGCACCTCAGGAGCCAAAAATAAAAAATATATTATTTAGTTCCTACTGGAGGAACTGGTGTGACCTCATTGATATGTGGGACCTACAGAAATGACAGAGGTCGGTAGTAAGTGGTTACTTTTGACTACTAGTGACAAAGTCTTTCAAAATAAACTAAATGTACTTATAGGAGTTTACCAGTTGAAGTTGCATGCTGACAAAAACTGGATCTTCTTTTACAATCAAGACAGACTTTACTTTAACAAAAAAAAATATTGTGTCACAGGTTTAAGTTGCACTTCAGTTAGCTTAATGCTATTACCAGGTTGAAACAGATTGAACTAAGTCTGCGTTTCCTTCTTTTTAGGGAGATTCTGGCGGACCTCTGTCCAGTCCAGAAGAAGGTGGTCAGAGGTTCCTTGCAGGAGTGGTCAGTTGGGGTGATGGATGCGCTCGGAGGAACAAACCTGGAATCTATACAAGAGTCACAGAATTTCGTGGCTGGATCAGAGAGCAGACTGGAGTCTAGCCCTCTGTGAGCAAACGGACAAGATCATTAAGGATATGAACTGCTGTGCTGGATTGGGGATTTGTGAGACTTTAAAGTGACCGCCCCTCCAGTGGATTCAGAGGACTTGACATCTGGTTGTTGCGATAAAACTTGCTGTGATTCATGTTTTTTTTTTTTAGTCGAATGGTGATAGGTTAAAGGTTTGAAATGTAGATATTTGCTTTATTTTTGTGTTGTTTTTTTTTTTATTATTAGTCTTTGATGGACACACAAACGTTATATGATGCATGAAACAGTTTTTAGGTGCCACTGTTACACAAATTAACTCTTGAGAGCAGTTTTGGTGACTTTTGTAGATAAAGCTAATTTACCTTTAGTTCATCAAATCTTACTTTGTATATATTATTTAATTCTAGTATAAATTTCTCAAAATATCATTTTTATTCACTTTTACATGAGTTTCTATTATGGATCATTTTTGTCTCCAGAGAAACATGCTGCTTTTAATGAGCAGGTTCAGTCAGTTTCATGCAGTTAAATTGATCTAATGATTGTAAATATGCATTTTAATTTAGATAGCTTCTAATAAAATTATTTTAAACAACCTTTTGTTATAGCATAAATCAGCTTTTTATTTTCCTTGCCCTGTCAGTTTGTATCTGATTTAATCAAAATTGATTTTTAGATTTCAGGCTCCATTATGGTATTATGCTAAACTATATATATAGTGAAGCATCTACACTCCAATTTCTTCTGTTGCCATTAATTTATTATTGAAATAATATATTATTATGGGAATAATAAATTAAGAATCAAATCCTCTTCAGATGGAGTACACAGACACCAAACCATGCCACTTGTTGAAAGAACGACCCACTCATAGCAGTAATTAACTTAAAACTACAAGACGCATTCATGCAGTTTTTTTGTTTGGGACCTGTTTCAGGACAGAGGTAGCTGGAAAGTCACAGTGCTGAACTATTTCCACATTTAGTTATGTAGGAGCAGGGAAACCTCTTAACCTGCAGGACAGCGGCCCTCAAGGACAGACTTTTGACAGGCCTGCTTGAAGCCAAAGACCATTCTGTCTTGAGCTTTGTTGTTGTTGAACTTCACCAGAAGATTATAAATATATTAAGTAGCTAGAATTGGAAGTTGTAGATAATTAATAGGTCATTCAGAATCAAGGGTACAATCAACAAATTACCATTAGTTAAATGATTGTTACTGTACAGTCATGACCAAAAGTATTGATAATGACACAAATACACAGTGACACAATACCTCCATTTTGACTCACACCATCCACTGGAACACAAACTAGGTGTCATCAGAACCCTCCAGACACGGGCAGAAACCATTTCCACCACCAACAGCGGGAGGATGACAAAACAGACGTATCAGGACAGCCTTGAAGAAATGTAGCTACCCCAGATGGGCTTTCTTGAAAACAAACAAGAAGGGGCCTGCTGAGAGGGAACAGAACAGAAGAAGAGACATCGCCATTCCATATGTTGCTGGAGTCTCTGAAAAACTAAGGAGGATCTTAAACCTGTTAAAGCCCGAACCATGAAATAATTGACAGAAAATTCAGATTTTTTAATATAAGAGTTGTCATTTAATTCTATGAAAAATTATGAAACAAAAACAGAAATTTTGTATAAGTTAAATTTGATCATTATTTGCATACATTAGGCATTTCCGTATAATCTATAGTATCCGTATCTCTATAAGTTGGATTTTCAATAGCGAAAATATCCCTCTGATGATGCAGAGGTCTCAAAAAATCATGTATCAAATATGATACTTAACGACCCATCAGAGTCACCTTTTGTTTCTTTTCTCCCCCGTACATAACTTTTAGCCACACCTACAGTATATTTCTCTCTGTTTTCTCCTGCATCAGTCAGAACTGATGAAGTCTCTTGGATGTGAGGCGAAACGTCTTCTAGAAAACTACATGTCCAGTTAACGAAACTGAACTTTCCAAGCAAGACATAGCTCCTAAGACATATGCCCCCTGCAGCTGAAAACAGTGTTAGATGGGCTGATGATGAGAACGATGATGATTATAAAAATTCTAAGATGTCTAATTTTGGCTACCTTCAACCCACCAGAAATGGCATTTTCGATAACCATGACTTGGCTAGATACATACAAGTACTTATCGATGTAAAGCAGCTTTATGTTTAGAAATCTAAGCAAAATCTCGATTAACCTTCAGAGCGGGTCGAAAACCTGCAGCAGATATATTAGATTCCTTTGGAGCAAGTACAGATTGTACAAAAAAACTCAGTGAAGAGATTTGAAGTCAGACAAAAAATAAATAAATAAATAAATAAATAACAGATTTTCTTTTAAAAAAGAATACACCCCTCATGGATTGCTATTGCCTTTGGGCACTACTGAGCCTTTGGGCTGGTTGCTCACTCCACTCAGTGTAATTCTATTTGGCATGCTCCATAAAGCATCAGAGCATTTAATTAATCATCACTACATGAATACTACATTTTTCATGCTTTATGTGCCATGAACCTTCTAAGTAAAGCTATTATAGCTACATGTATATGGACTGATTGTTTAGTGCATTTAAAATTCCTTAATGTAGCTAAACAGTAAGAATATTTTAATATGATGTATATGTATTCTGTAAAACACGCAACTTATAATACAATTTTCAATATATTTTTTTAAATCTAATAAAATCTAATCTAGTAAAATCTAAATTGTTTTGATAATCATACCTGAAAACAAATGTTTTCTACAGCACAGGCACTAGAGCTCATTTTTAAACCTTATTCAATACATTTGTGAAACCAAAAACATTAAATATTAGCCATGTACAAGACATAAGTGAGGAGAGAACTCATAAACACATTAAAATGCATAATAACGATAATCGGATTAAAATGCTAGGTGAGAGAAAATCAAATAATGGTGTGGCAAGGTTTTAGGTTCATTTCACTTAAGAATCAAAAGAAGACACCAGAGTGTAAGATTATCTTTACCTGCAGGCGGAGAACCACAGACCCTTGCCTCTGTGAGTTCTGGGTTCGTATAGCCTCAGTCTACAGTGTTATTCAGTCAAGAAAAAGGGGTGTTGCCTAATACAATATTTCTAAAGATGGGGGTTCAAAAATAGATGTACAAAGATATCCTCCTCCGTTTAGGGTCCAGCTGTCCGCACAAGATGTCCTCCTGCCTATCAGGACTCTCAAAAACCAGGCAGTCATCATTAACCTTTAAACTCAGGAAACTTGTCTCATGGATCCTGGAACCGTTGCTCCCCCCTCAGTCTTCTGCTTTGGTGATCGTCCAGACAAAGTCTCAGTGTGGTCATATCATAAATCCATGACACCTATGACCCCGCAGCACATGGGATTAGGAATGTTAAGTCTTCTCATGGTGGGGCAGACGGGAGGAATTAGAAGCGTCTCCTCTTTCTTCAAGAATATACGTATGCTAAAAAGTATATCTACTACTACATGTTAAAATAAAAACACATCACTATCATTTCTAAAAATCATCTAAGTAAACATTAGATAAAAACACTACAATTATTACATTATTCTAACACAAGGTACACAACAGACTCCGGTCCTGGGTGAAAGTCATGCGTGCCGACCTGTCAGACAAAGGGATATCCCCTTGGCCAAGTAGCCAAGGTGCATGATCAATTGGAGGCATAGTGACAGGACCCCACTCTGTCACATCTCTCCCCCTCTTTCCCAAGCATGTCATGATGCTCCACGGCATAGCACATGGATCCTGCTAGCAACTCCAAATCTGGCAAGGTATACAACAGAGGGTCTGGGTGTAATTCGATCCCCAGACTCCGGGGTAAAAGTTATGCACACAGACTTGTCAGTCAAAGGGATATCCCCTTGGCCACATAGCCAAGGTGCATGATCAGTCGGAGGCATAGTGACAGGACCCCACACTGTCACAATGGCATTTTAAAAAAAAGAAAAGTATTGAAATATTTCATAGAATATTCTCCACAGTTTTTATGCTTTCATTGTTTTATTAGAAGAATCAACTAAAAATCACTACAAACTAAAAAAGCTCTGCGAGAGCACAGACCTCTCCCAAGCAGCAAACTTTGCCACAAATTGTGACCTACACCTATATCTAAAACTCACATACGTATGATCTGAATCTACCAAGTTTAAACAAATTTTCCCTTGGCATTACAAACACCTCTCGTAAAAAAAAAATGCATAAAATCCATTCAGAAGTTTAAATTAATCCTACCAACATACCAAACATTACCTTTTCTTGTGTTTTTGTCTAAAGTGAAATACCGGACTTTTTTGAAGTCCAATGCTGAGGCTGTCAATAGTAACCACTGCCAACCGTTGGTTTAATGGGAAACTGCTGGTTCCGCCACATATTCCTCTCTCACAATGATAGTGAATCTTTTAAAGGAATTCCTGTATCTAGATTATCACCTAAACTTAATGAATTGTTCATTGGCATGAGGGACAAATCTGATGAGAAATTTGATTAAAATCCATTCTTAACATTTCAAGTCATCCTGTACTGAGACAGACAAACACACACACACACACACAACTCTCCTTAAAACATGACCTCGTTGCCAGAGATAAAAAAATAATTTAAGAAATTGTGATTACTTTCCATTTACAGCAATAAATTTAAAAATAAAAAGGACCAATTTAGACTGCCAATGTAGAATCAACGGGCCTCATGCAACAACAGTTTTGTATTCTTGTCATAAATTGCTCTTACTTTTCTCCTATCGTATGCTTTTATGAACGCGACACATCAGATTCAACAAACATATCTACCTTCAGTAAATCATCGTAAATTAAACTTGAACGTGATGCAATTCAGCGTTGCGTATATTAGTGCGTCTTCCAGAGAAATATAAGTCTGCATAATTACTTCTTATTACTATTGGTCCAGTTGGACAACACCATAGTGGTCTTTTGAATTCACCGGCTCCTGGTTTGTTCAGCATCCCTCTTTCACTAGCCTCATTCTGGGCCTGCAGAACGGGCCCGCATACTTTTTTCTCGCACATCGCCTCTTCTGGGGGAACCATTTCTCACTGGCGCGTTCGGTTCAAAGGTTGTTTTGTTGAAAAGTGTCAGGACATTGTGCTGTTCCTAAAGGGTGCTAGATGGTTACATCCTCCTAAGCGCCCAGTGGCTTCTACATGGGATTGGCATTTGATGCTAGAGGCTCTTTGTTTCCCACCCTTTGAGCAAGAGACGGCGATAGAGCTCAAGTGGCTCTCATTAAAGACTCTTTTTTAAGAGGACTTTAATTCCTCAGTTTTTGGATCAGAGTTTCATTTTTCTGGTGTTTTTCACCTCTGTTGTTGAGTACTGTGAAACTCGAGGGATTTTACAAAGATTTTAGTCCTTTTTTGGAAACTTATTATGATGCGTAACCACAGCAACCATAGCAAGTTGATTTTTTTACACCTGGGAGCAAAGCAGCTCATTAACATCTCCAAAGCTGAAATAATACATCAACTTCTTCCGTGAGTACCAGCTGACTTGAAAAGGAGGCACCTGGGATGCAGAGCAGGAGCAAGGAGAAGAGAGAGGAAAAAGAAATGTAAGCCATCTCTACCATCCATCATCATGGGCAACGTGAGATGTTTAGGAAACAAGCTGGAAGAACTTAAAGCCCTAGCAAAGACCCAGCCAGAATGTCGGCAGTGTAGCATTCTGTGTTTTACTGAAACATGGTTGCAAGAAGACTAGAAAACTCAAAGGAGGTGGGTTAGCAGTGCTTGTGAACAATATATGCGTCATCAAGGCCATGTTATTGTTAAGATTCGTCACTGCAACCCAGACATTGAACTAATGGATGTTGGCTTTCAACCATATTATCCGCTGAGAGAGTTTAACAATTTTCTGTTAATAAGTGTTTACATTCAACCTTCTGCCGTTGCTGACACTGTGTGTAATATTATCAGTTCCGTTGTTGCTAAGCTACATACGTGACACCCAAATGCATTTGTGGCAATAACTGGTGATTTCAATAATGACCAGCTCTCTGTTACACATTCCAACAGTTTGTCAGCTGCTGTACCAAAGAAAATAAGACTTTGGACTTGTTTTATGCAAATGTGAAGGACTCCTAAATCTCTGAAGTAAGACCTCCTCTTGGGAAATCCGATCACAATCTTGTTTTTCATAAGAGACAAGCTGCATTGAAAATAAGTGTAAGAAAATGGCCAAAGGACGCTGAAGGAGTCCTGCAAGGTTGTTTTGAGGCTACAGATTGGGATGCACTGTGTCAGCCACATGGAAAGGACATCAATGCAATGACTGAGTGTGTTACTGACTACATAAACTTCTGTGTAGATAACACTATGCCTACCAGAACAGTGAAATGCTTCCCAAATAATAAACCATGGGTCACGAGTGATCTAAAGTAACTGCTCAAGGAGAAAAAACAAGCCTTTAAGAAAGGAGACACAGAATTGTTGAGAAGTATACAGAAGCAACTTAAGGTCAAGATAAGAAAAAGCAAGGAGACATACAGGAGGAGGCTGGAAAACAAGCTCCAGCAGAAGAACTTTGCATCAATCTGCTGCATTCTACATCTGTTCTCCAACTCTGCAGTATTTGTTAATTCAACCCCTTACTTTATGTTCTCTCCATTCTTTTATTTCTCCAGTGCATTTAAAGTGATCCAGCCCCAGTTACTTTGTCAGAAAATCCAGACGACTCAATTATAGGCATCAGAAATCTGTTGGATTACAGACTTCCTGACAAACAGGACAAACTTTATGAGACTCCAGGGTAATCTATCTAATCAAGTAGTCAGCAGCACAGGAGCACAGCAACAGACTTTTACCATTTCTTTTTAATCTGTACACCTCCAACTTCCAACATGAGACAGATTCCCATCCTCTGCAGACATACTTTGATGACTCTGCAGTCATACAGGGACCTGGTGAAACATTTTGTGGCATGGTATTGAAACAATCATCTGATTCTCAATGGGAACAAAACAAGGGAGATGACTGTGCTTAAAGGAGTGCTTAGCCCTCTTTCTCTCCTAGACACACCTATTCACTCAGCCTTTCGTATGTCTGCTTCTGTCTCCTTGAACATCCAGTCTTACTCGGCCAGAAAGCCGCTCACACTGAGCCTAGTTCTGCTAAAGGTTTCTTCCTATTAAAAGGGAGTTTTTCATCTACACTCTAGATGCATGCATGCTTGGGGTGAGGGATTTTTGTAGTCACTGCTTAGTTAGAAAACTATTAACCAGTCTTACTGTATGATTAGACTGAATGCTCTTTTAAAAGATTCTTGAGATATGTTAAGAATTGGTGCTGTATAGATAAACTGACCTGAATTATCTTCCAGTTGAGAAGCGAATCTGACTTTTATCCGCCTTTGGACCCCTAAGCATTAGCACTATCTCTGTCAAGATTTAAAAACTGGTCACCTAATGGGAAACGATCTTTACATCTACGACAATGTCTTTTTTCAAACATACTTAAAAAGTCTATTTGTATATCTCTGATATAACTTAACTCTCAAGTTTACTCTGAGAAGTGTTGTGCCATAAAGCCATGATAATAATTTTTGGACACTGTGGACGAACGTCCAGGTTTCATCTTATGCATATTCACTGGGTTAGAAGGTTCTGATTGCCTCAGTGTTGCTTTGGACTTTGCTTTGCAAACCCCCAAACCCAGCTAAATCCAAAGGACACCTTTGGACTTTGCTTTGCAAACCCCCAAGCCCAGCTAAATCCAAAGGACACCTCACGCAGAGGTGTGCTTTAACCGTCCACCATGTCATAAAACTGCAATGGAAAATTTTGGACTTAGAAGACGGATGTCCATGTTTAATCTTGAGCAATTGCGGTTGGATGGGGGTGCAGAGTGCCTTCAGTGTTGCCTGACTTTTGTTGAAGCCCCTCTTCTTAAGCCCTCCCCCCAGCTGACTCTACAGGACATTTTCCACAGGGGTGTGCTTTGCTGCAGCAGCAACCCCCTACTGTGTGAAGGCACAAGAAGCCAAGAAACAGACAATTCTGCCTCTTTGGTGAAGTTCTTCCGTGAGAGAGAGTCACATTGAAGGGACCAACATGGGTCTCCACCTCACAGACCTGAAGCTAAGTCATGGTGGTTGACATTTCAGAACTGAACTTCTGCAAAACAGAAAGTTTACAATATCTTTTTGAGTTCCAGGAACCTTTGACGGTTGGAGAGATAGAAAGAGTGGTGGACAAGAGAGCTTCCCTTGATGTGGGGCACATTGAACAAAGGGTACCACTCTCTGCTGTGGGCCTGCAATGCTAACTGCAAACTGCTGGAGAAAACAAGCTTCTAAAAAGCATTTGGAGAGGTAACAGGTCTCGCACAAAGAGTTAGGGACAGAGATTCTAACTAAAACAGAAAAATTTAGATGATTTTGATCATTTAATGTGTTTACTGTTGAGTAAAGACAAAATTAACAAGATGGACCGCATGGTGAACCATGCAACAGTGACATGTTTTGAGCTATTATAAAGTAAAAAAAAAAAAAAAAACTTTGTTTCACTAAGGGTTTAGACACTGATATAAGGTCAACATTTCATGTGTTCTGCCATTTGTGTCATGATCCGGGACTCTTTGTTTTGTTTTTGGTTTTTGCTTTTCTGTGCGCCTTCTTACTTTCTCCACCAGATGGTGCCAGGGGCTGATGGAGGTGCTGTGTGGATTCTAGCGGTTCAAGTGTTTCCAATCAGCCCTCATCATCTCCAGTGTATTTCAACAGCTGCTGCCCAGTAGTCGGAGCCAAGTGTTTGCTGTCAGATGGTATCACAAAGCCTCCTGAGCCACAAGCTTCCTAGTGATCTCCTGGAAGTTAGTTTCAGCTGAAACTAATTCCCTGTGTTCTCTTCTCCTTGTTGCCTTCAGGTTCACACCAAAAGTCTGGATTGCCGTCAGCTTCTGACTTTCTCTGTGAGCTTCTCTCCTTGTGACGCCGTGGTTATTACCCACTGGATGTCCAAACCCTCAGTCTCCTGTGTCGCTGTTCGCCTGGATTCTCAAAGCCCTTCTACTGGCAGCACCATCGTTCCTGGAGTCTCTGTGCAACCTAAGCCGACCTGTCCGTTTCCCATCGCACACTTCCATCACCTCTGGACCCATACTGGATACAAGGACCCTGGATACTGGAACCCCCCTCCTAAAACATCTCTACTTCACCCTGACAGTAAGAACAACTCCAAACTCCTCCTGTCACTCTGATTTCCCACTGGCCATGAACTCACCAGTCGGCTCTCTTCCCAGTGACCGTGCGTGCCTAACTTGCTCTTCCCCCTTGGACCTGGCTTGGGTCTTACTACCCAGATCCTCATTTTGCAATAAATGTTTAAACTTCAAAAAGCTCTCCTCTCTTGGTGTTCTGCATGTGGGTTCGACAGCTCAAAAACCCAAACATGACAATTTGCTCATTACATTTTGATTACCAAATTATGACCAAAAGTGATTTAATGGAATCCTCATTTCAGCTTACTGCTAACTCTGTCATGATGGGTTTAATATGCTTAGCCCACATGCAGAACACCACGACAGGAGAGAGTAATCAGGTAAAGAGGTTTATTATTTTAACAAAGAACAGATTGAGCTGCAACGGAACCGGGCTCAAGGGAGCTGCTGGAAGCAGGAAGCAGCAGTCACTTAGGGGGGAAGCAAAGTGATGAGTTCAAGTGGAATGGGAATCGACAGTGCCAAGCTGGTGGTTATTTTTTTTTACGGTTAGGTGATGGATCTGATTCTCGGAGGGTTACTGAGGTAATCCGGGGAATGAGTCTCTTTTGTGGTCCAGAAGCTATGGAGGAGTGCTGCGGGAAACGAACAGGTCGGCTCAGGTTCGACGGAGACACAGAGGAGTGGTTAGGCTGCCAGTCGTGAGAACCAGGAGATACTAGAAAGCAACAAAGAAGATGGGTCTTGGAGCTCGGGAAACCAGTGGGTAAAATCCACCTCGTCACGAGGAGGAACTCAGGAAACTGGAAGACAGCCAGGGTCTGCCCAGTGGATCAAGGAAATCCAAAGTATCACCTAAAGGCAACAGGGAAGCAGAGACTCTTGTTACCAGAGAGCTCAGGGCAACAAGGAGAAAACACAGAGACAGGCTCAGGAGGCTTTGTGGTACCATTACTGGCAAAACACTCGGCTCCGATGGACTGACAGGGGACTCCTCTTATACAA
>JAUZNJ010029702.1:0-15254 GCA_034780135.1 Jordanella pulchra
ATATATGTGTGTGTGTGTGTGTGTGTGTGTTTAAGCATAACCCTTTTTCCTGTTTTAAAACATTGTGTTACCTAAATATACAAGAGTTCCACAGGTGCTCATTGTGTGGATTCAGGTAAAAGGTTTCCTGTCTGAGTGAGTGATACTGGGATTTTCTTTGACAGCAAGAAGTGTGTCTGAGCTAACAGATGATTGATGTGTTTACAGGTTATCAGTGGTTGGTGAGCTACAGACCGACTGGCGTGTTTCAACAGCCTGTGTTAGGAATGTGCTGCAGGGAAACACGCGTGTGTTTGTTTGAAACTAAATAACTGACTGTCTGTATTTGAGGTTTAGCTCCTGTTTCCTACAAGGCATTGCTGTGCTGAGACATTCAATAGGGTCTTGGTTTATGTTGGTAAAAGCTCATATTAAAAAAATTACTAAACCCAGCAAGAATCTTTTTACTTTAGTTTTTCTAGAACAAGTTTTCTAATTGTTCCCATGATTCTGTTTTTCATGTCAGGTTCTGATCTGCCGTTTTTCAGTCTGGAAATATCTACAGAGGTCTTTTTTGACAGCAGAGTTTTGAACAATTCTGTCTTTGTTTCACAGGGCTGAGTGAATCAGGAAGGAGGAAACCTCCCTGAGCTCCAGCTTCTTCAATCTCTCATTAAGTGGCAAAAGGAGGTAAACATCCCATCAATGCTCTGTTTGAAGTCACGATCTGTTACTTGTAGGCCACTTTTATCTTTTGGGCAGCATAATGGTAGTAAAGATGTGTTTTTACTTGCTAAAAGCTGTTTATGTGCTGACTTGTCCAGCAGAGGAAAAGTGCATTAAAAAATTTAATAACCTGAGCTTTTAAGGGAGTGGAAGAAGCTGTTTGTTTGCTTTGAGCTTAGTCTGCTTAGATCAGAAAAAATAAGTTGTGGTTATTGAAATATGACAAGGAAAATTGTTTTTTAAGTGGTAGATGTTGCTTTGGAAATAAGTGATTTAATGCTGTTGTAAATAGTTGATCTTTTGTTTGGTTTTTACAATCAATGAATAGTAACCTTCGAAGTGAAGAAGATCTCTGCACTAGGCAATTAGCTTATAATACTCTTGAGTAAGACTGATGTTTTGACCAATACAGGTGCACTATTATAAAAATCCTTTTCTCTCTCTGTCTTTTTTCAGCCTGGCCAATTTATTAAAAGTTTGTGGCACTGAGAGGGTTCAGTCCTGAAAAATGACCCAGTCAGTGCAGGTTAATCCAAAAGTGCCTGGTAAGAACAATTTGTTTTGCCTTTAAGATTCTGTCGATAAAATATGTATAAACAATTATCTTATTCAATATATCTCTAATGGCTTCATTTGGAGAAAAAGAAAAAAACTAATTAATCCACACATACAAAGAAATGAATCAAACTGGTTGACATGAAGTCATGAACATTTTTTACAGTTGTTTTTTTAACACAACAGCCTTGTTTTGCTCATGAGATCTTAAATATGTTTCATGTGTAAAAAAAATACATCTCTGAAACATTTTGCTTAGTTGTTATTGTGACTCATTCTTCCAAACAACCCACTTTAAATCCTAAAGCCTTTGGGAGTCCTTTCTATTCTCTCTGGGCTCCATATCTTTGCCTAAATTTTAGATTGGGTAGAATTCAGGTGATTTGGACAATTTTAGTGCTTATTCATTTTGAAACTCGTCAGGAAAGTCCTGGAACGTCTCTCCAGCCTCCATTACCTCATTTATTATAGTTATGCCAGCCCCAACATGCTTTATACGAGCCCAAATTATGATGTTCCCACTTACAAGCTTGAGTTTCAGCAGGTTGTTTTTGCAGTGATGTCCAGAACCGTTCAAAAAGTTTAGTTTTGCCCTTATCTTTGGCAGCAAATAAAAAAAAAAGCTTTTTCTCTGTCTAAGACTCAGTTGAGTCTCAGTTGGTGAGTCTGCTTTGGACACTGCCTTGACTGAATACATGTTTAATTGTTTTTACCAGAACAGCTATAGCTGCTATGTTCAGGTCTTTCTAATGCTCTCAAGTGCTGCTTGGCTCTTGGAAAACACTTTTGATTATTCTTTTAATTCCTTTATAGAAATCTTTTGAGGGACACCTGAATGCAGCCTTTCTATGCTGAAATGATGTTCTTTTCACTTCTAATGCTGCTCACTAAAGACATTCAGGGATGGGGTTTGCATTGTTCTGTAAATTCAATGAAGCTTAACAGTTTAACAAACACTGAATCGGTGTCAAATAAATAAAACACTGCACATTTGAAAGCCAGTTTTGTTTGTTAAAGTAATTTGAGAAGACATGTTTAAATACTGATGAGCGATTTTCCCATGAATGTCCCTTTCCTTTCAGATTTAGGCTCTGCATTCATCTATTCAAGTAAGGAAGAAGCTGAGCAGTCAGGCTCTTACTCTGTCCAGACTCCTTATGGATTCCAGCTCGACCTGGACTTCCTTAAATATGTTGAAGAGATAGAAAGTGGCCACAATCTCCGGCGGGCACCCCTCAGCTCCCGGCGTACTGGACGGGGGCTCAAGCTTTCCCAGAGGAGTCCAAGTGCTGGGGGACGCACCAGTGGTTGGACATCCACCGAATCTCTCGCCTCGCCAGTCAGTGAAGATGGCAGAGTGCCTCCTCCCCCGCCGCCGCGCAACCGCCTTGGCTCAGCACCCTGCGAGGTGTTCTCCATTTCCCCTGTCACCCCCCTGAGTGTGCCTCCCCTTTCTGCTGGAGCCAAAGTGCCGCCGCCTCCACCACAGCGAAACCCAAGAGTTGAACGGACTCTACTGGAAACCAGCCGACGTCTTCAGCAGGAGCAAACCCACCAGCACCAGAATGGTGGACGCCTCCAGCTGGCAGATCCTCCCAAGCAGCTCACATCCTCCCTATCTGTTCAGCCTCTGCAGAGCAGCTGGATTAAACCCAGTCCTCAGACCTCTGGGCGCAGCACTCCAGCTGCAGGCACCACAGTGACCCCAATCCCACCCAGCCAGCTGCAGACAGTTAGAGAGCAGATGGCCACTGCCTTGAAGCAGCTGAAAGAGATGGAGGAGAGGGTGAAGGGTGTTCCTGCTCTTGAGAGAGAGCTGGTCAAGCTTCGTGCAGAAAAAGACATGCTTCTATTGGCCTTAGAGGAGAAGAAAGTAGCCTTGGAGCTCTCCCAGCAGAGGCAGCAGTCCAAAGAGTCTTCTACGCAAACCACAGAGACCCCTCAAGCTGACCACAGCCGAGTGACTTCACCAACTACCACTGGACATAAAGGTCTAGTAAAATCAGGCGAATTAAAAAGACTGGCTGAGAAATTTGAGGGAAAAGAGCTGAAATCTCCCACTAAAGTTTTACCCCACTCTGTGGAAAAAGATAAGAAATCTGTTGCTGTTGGGGACGATGTGCCAATAACCTCTGTAGTTTTCTATTACAGGGATGGTGTGAGAGATGCATCTGTGTGTACAGAGGTGAAAGTATGTGATAAAAGAACAGAGACAGAAGCTGCTGAGGTTCGCGAGCAGGCGACACAAGTCGGAGCAGTGACCAAGGAGGCTGAAGTCTGGGTCATGGAGTCGTTGCTTGGGCTGACTACAGAGGCACAGAGGGAGTTAGACACCTTACAGGACACCATTAAGTTCCAGCAGGAGTCTATAGTAGTTTTAGAGAATCGGCTTATTGTAGCGGACAAAGACATTGATAACCTCAGAGCTCAGATTGATGAAAGAACCTCTAAAGTCACAGCTGAGAAGGGAGCTCTAGCAAAACCAGATATGAGAAACGCCCAGGTAGAGACTTTACCTTCTGTGTTAAAGCATACTGCCACCATGTGCCAGCCTGAGGTGAAACATGTTTCTGTTGGCCGAGACTTGGGCGCAGATCAGACAGAGGAGGGAACACAAACTGATGCTGAGGTTACAACACCAGAACCGGCGCCCCTCGAGCAGGTCAGCGTTGGATGTCAGTGGGAGATCGCGAGTGAGGAAAGTCCAGAGAAGCAGAAAGTTACAGTGCTGAAGAAGAGACAGCTGACCATTGCTGAATACAAGGTGTCGCCAGACGAAGAGGTTGTTGGTGTAGAAGAGAAACAAACCGGGGAGCAAGAGGACGACACCAGAGCCAGCGAGTCAAAAACAGGTGAGCATAACAGGTGGGATCCAGCCAGCCAGCCAACCAGCCAGCAATTTGGATGTACAAAGACCTGAAAGGGCAATGGGCTAGGATGGGCTATTGGAGATTTTTTAAACATTAACAAGTTTCAAGACTGTAGTAACCTTTATGAACTTTTCTTTCAGGAGAACATTTTTGACGTCACACGCTGATGTTTGACAATATGGTTTAAAGTCTTACTGTAATTTATCCAGAAGATGTTAATTAGAGTAGAAGTCAAATTTCTGTACAGGAAAGCAAACTTAAATAGTTCAATATAGACCTTCTCTTTTGAGCTGCTGAACCACCATTACGCCGAAACAGGAAGTGGTCTCTCTCAAACCGTTGAGTCAAAGCAAAAAACAAACAGAGCCCTTAATTCTCTTGGCACCAAATTTAACAACTGGTGAAATACTTTGAAAAGTGCAGTTTTATAGGAATTGGGAAACTTACATTCAACCAGGCTATCACATGGCGGATCATGATTTATTGATTTCTTTATACTGCAGAGCATGGCTACCTCCTATACAGACCCGGGATAGTGTTCTGTACTGCAGACTCGGATATAGCTGCTCAGCCATGAGGAAACATTTTCTTTAGTTACTGTTTTTAGACATCATCTAACAATAGTCTGAAGTTTGGAGAACTGTACTGACTCTGTAGAAAGGTGGTGAACACCTCGGCATGAACTTGTCCCACTCTGTGATTTTTTTTTTTTTTTTTTCTCCATGGCTGAGTTGCAGTTTTTTCTATTTGTCCTCCAGTGTTGTGTTAACAGTTGACTGTGAAACATTAAACAGAGAAGTAATTTAATGAAATGACCAGTAGCGTGCAGTTTCTACTTTGACGCTTTGGTTTTCTATGTAGGGGTGTTTTGCACTGGGGTTGTATACATCAGATGTATAGGAAACAGACCCTTTAGAAATACAGAATAGTGAGAAAGCTCGGGTGTTTTTTACTTTTGCCATTTTTATTTACTTAAATCTATTATTTTGCACAACCTGTGTCGTTTACATCATTGTATGCATTAATAGCATTTTGAAGGCATTATTGCTGAAACAGATTAAACTCCCAGAAGTACAACCATCTTCAAAAATCCTTATACATCCCCCAACATTGAAAGAAACAATAAATATGTAAACTGTAATGATAAATGAGCTGTTGGGCTCTACCAGCAAAGATAAATCCTAAATGTCCTATTTGTCTTAAAACACACCAATGGTAGAAGAAATAAAGCCACTGTCAAAAAGTTTACAGTTTCAACATTTCAAAATGTCTCCTTTATCCCAGCATTTGTTCCAGTTAGCCTCTAAAAACACGAGGCAGCAGGAGAGAAACGGTCCCACAGCGAAGCACAGGATTTATGGAGCAGACGTGTCAGAGTAATGGAGCAGTAAAGGCACTGGTGCTTTATCAGACCACGTTCTTGTAATGTTTGTCTGCATTTTTGTTTTTTATTGAATCAAACAAATTAAATACTCGACTCATGACAAGATTATACACAGGAGAAATATCTTTACAATCCATCTATGGCTGGACTGCAGATGAGAAAAGCCTGATTACAGTTCTGTGGAGTAATATGGCTTAACTTAACCACAGACATAAGTGTAACTATTCAGGTTTTCCAAGGATTATTTTCTAAAACATTGCTGTTGTTTTTTTTTTTTTTGGAAGGGAGGATTATAAAAAAGTAATGAAAGGTGTTTTGGTTCAAGATTGAATTCTCTAATCCCCAGAGGATTAATAAAAAACATTTAAACATAGAGAAATAATAACTGTATTGTTTTAATAATTTATTTAAGCTGTTTCATAAACGTATTTAAAAACTGATGGAAAAGAAAAGACATTTTCCAGATTTTTAGAAACAGGCTTTAACATGTTATTTTTTCTCAACAAGTGAATCTGTTATCATAGCTTATCTGTGAGGTTTTTGCTGACAGGTATGTTGAAATCAATCATGAAGAGGAAGGATGGGAATAACTCGAGCGAGAGTCGTAAGAAGAGTCTTCAGTTCGTTGGGATTCTGAATGGAGGGTATGTGACTAAAACACAGCAACCATTTCTTATTTTTAACATTTAAAAATAAAATGAGGTTGACCGATAATCTAAATGTTTGAACATTTAGCACAGCTCACAGGTTCAACAACAAAAACAAAACCTTGCTCTATTGCAGCCAGCTGGTTGAAATCCGAGCTACATATTGTGTTTATCATTAATGGGTAGGCTTCTTTCTTTCAGGTATGAATCCACGTCTAGCGAAGAAGACGAGGAGGAAGAAGAGGAGGAAGAGGAAGTTGGGAGTTCCTCTGGAGAAAGTGGAGAAGGCGAGTGCCTTGATAGCACAGAGGAAGATGAGGCAGCGTTGGAGGAAGAAACTTCGGAAGAGGAGAGAAATGTCAACCTGGATGAGAGCGACACGGATGAGGAAACGCTCAGAGCGACAAATTATTCATCAGACGCTGTGAAAGAAAAGTGGGTTTGAAAAGTCGACAGGGAAAACAGTTTTTGTATAGTTGGTGATTAAGTTGTGTTACTTCAGGGTTTCAGTTTATTGCTCTAACTGTGTTTAATGCTTCATGTCATACAGACCATGTTCTGTTTGTTCGCCACAGGTTTGAGTTCAGCTCAAAAACACGTGAAGCCTGTTTGATTCTGAAGAATCACCTGAACGATGATGTGAAAACACTGAAGAGTAAGGAAGTGGTGCGTAAATGCAGGTTTTTTTACTTGTTTTTTTAAGCACAATTTATAGATCAGAATAATGTAGGATAAAACAAAGCAAATTCATGAGGTTTCCATACAGCTGGCAGCACTGCCCACCAACAGCAGGCAGGAGGGGTGAGCTGCATCAGCAAGGGACACACTGACAGAGAGAGACGGTGCAGGGCTTGGCTCTGACACCGGTTACAGAACGAACCCCAAGTTTGTAGCGCTTGTAAATAATGGTGTTCTGCAGGAGACTGCTGTTAGTTGTAGTCCACCAGTTTTCAGTAGTGTTTAAACCAGGGTCATTAAGAGGGTTAATGTGAGCTTCCTTTATCCAGACATTCACAAAGATCAAACCTTTCTGGAAACCTCAAATTAAAAGAGAACTTTAAAGGATGTTGTGCTGTAGAGGTCAGGAACAAACTAAGGCTCAAAACTATTATCAACTGGAGCATAAATCACTGTCTGTCATAAATCCAGTTTAACAGAACCAGGGACTAAACAGGTTAGCAACAATAGAATAGAATAGCTTTATGTTGTCATATGCTAGGGATAACTAAAATATACTGAGCTTACTGAACAAGGGATAAAAAAACTCACCAATGTAAAAAATAAAATCAAACATAAATAAAAAAAATAACTAAATTAAAATTACAATACATATAGATTCAAGCCAGAGTAAGACTTCAAACTCTTCCACTCAGCTTGCACAGAAGCCATCAAATATTTTTGGGAGGTATACATTTGAGCCTGTATGTAACTTTTACTCTTTGTATTTGAGAACAGCCTCAATTTGTTCACATAAATGTTTCTAAAAACCCTAGCAGCAACTTAAGACCGAACTGCAGGAGTCCTTGGTAAAACAGTTGATGTTTTTTCCTGCATTTTTCTTACTAGCTGTCCAGCACCCACACTGTCCAGCTCGAGTGGTTCCGGGTCTCCAGTGCAAAGATGGCTCAGCCATCGCGGGTTTCTGACTACCTCATGGCCTTCGCCGAGGTGTCATCAGCGCTGCTGGAGCATGTTGTCAACATGACCGATGGAAACGGCAACACAGCTCTTCACTACAGTGTCTCCCACTCCAACTTTGGGGTAGTCAGACTGCTGTTGGATACTGGTGAGTGAAATGGTGACAAGAAACATCGACTTTCAATGCTGCTATGATTCCACCAATGTCTGCATCTTTTAGTATCTGCTTCCTAAATTTTGCCTTCTGATTTCTGCACCCAAGCTAATTTGACTTTTAAGCAATGCAAACCGTTCTTATTGTAGCTTCTAATGTAAAATACAAACACTTATTTAACCGAACCATAATGTGAAATTGTCCAGCAAAGCATATTAACATTGTAAACCAGATGCTTACATGTGCTGAAGCAAAGTATGGTAATTCAGGATGATTTTCTAAATCTCAAAATTACATTTTATATTTATTTTGTTATTACCTTTTTCAGACTCAGATGTTCTCGCAGCCTTGGATAACAAAACTTCTTACAATTTGCGAAAGCCCAGATGATCCAGCATCAATTGGTTCCATTTTTCTAAAGCAGTACTTTGACCTCAGGGCCAAATTCTCTGACTTACAACTTGGAAATAAATACTTCTAAGGACAAGTTAAAAATCTTTATTTCTCATTAATTCTGAATCTCTGGATTTAAGATTAATGATAGAATAACATTTAAATAAAATGACCTAAAGGCTATAGAAACCATTCATAACTCATAATAACATCTAATATTTTTTTCCTTCCAAAATGACCTTTTCTTCCTTTGGTTTCTACCTGATCTAATGCTTAGAGCAGATGCTAGTTAAATAGATACAGTGGAAACAAACCTCAGATTTATTGGCAAGCTGAAATAACACATCTGCAGGAGCTCTGCCATTTTCTTTCGGCTTTCAGAACTATGCATGGTTCCTCCAGGTGTTTGCTGTGTGGATAAGCAGAACAAGGCAGGCTACACAGCCATCATGTTGGCGGCTCTCTCGACTGTTAAAGAAGAAGAAGACATGGCTGTGGTGAAGAAGCTCTTCAGCCATGGGAACGTCAACGCCAAAGCCAGCCAGGTGAGACACATCCACCACTTCAAAGCAACCATTTTATAACTACATTTAACGACCCAGAAGTGTTTCCTCAGGATCAGCAACCTTTAAAACCCAAAGAAATATTTCTTCTATAGGAAAAACTAAGCAAATAAAGCTTAGAAAACCAATTTTATACGTTTCTTCTTATAACTTTGAGGACAAACCTTTTCTTTCCTTTTGTTTGTTTTAAAGAAAAGCATTTATAGTCATGAAAAAGTGTTTACCTCCTTCCTGATAAGTTATTTTTCTATTCGTTTGTCACACTTGCATGTTTCACAACAATAAATAAATGTTAATTTTAGTCAAAGACAACACAATAAAACACAAAATCTTTTCAAGAAGATAAAACAGAAAGTCTGCTAAATTAAGCATCTCTTTCCTGACTTTAGAGCTGCTGCAAAATGTAGAATCCCTGTTCTAGCATTCAGTGATCTGTTTTACAGATCATATCTGACACTAAACCACTATAGCAGCTCAGCATTCTTGCTTTGCAAAAACAAACCTTTACAAAATAAAGCAAATACTGACATTAATGAAAGGCTTTTCTTTGAGTTATACAGAGAATAATAAACATGGACTCATCCTGGGAATTTTATTGGTAAAACATATCCCAGAGTTGGTATAATTAAGCAACAAGAGGTTTCCAGATCTTAACGAGTTTTTGCAGATGGCTGATTAACAGGAAACCTGGTCATAAACAGAGAGCTGTTCATTAAACCTCTGCTAGGATTATATCATCTATTAATAGCGGTAAAACAACAAAGAGGATGTCTAGATGCAGAAAAAGTCCACATTTAACTGGGAACCTCTAGATGAAGCAAGTTATAAAGCATCAGTACAGAAGAATCAAATCAGTTTGATCTAGAGGGAGAAATGAGAGACCATGAGTTTGTTCCATCTTTCCAAAGCAGTACTTTACCTCAGGACCCAAGTCTCTGACTGACATAAAATAAATGTTTCCAAGGACAAATTAAGAATCTCATAAACATAGACAAAAACAAGAGTTTATTATGACTGAAGATTAAGATACTGACCTAATGTACCAAAAAGCTCAATGTAAGCTATTGAGACCTAAAGAGGACAAATATAGCTGCACTCCTTGGACTTAAAATGACTCAACTGGAAAATGACAGAGGAAGAAATGGTCATTATCTCAATCATGTTGTTAGTAAAACATAATTAAATGAAATAAGGCTTAAATATTAGTAAAAATAACGTCCTTTAACTACAGATACAGATTCATATTCATTCTCTTTGTGTAAAACATGAAAGGGACGGTTAGGGTGTGATTTGCATTACAGTTTTTATCAGTTATGCAACTTTTGTATTTAGATTTAGGACAAAACATTTGCAAATTGGTGACATTCTCTCAAAGGGATTTCTACCGGTGTTCATTCAAATTTAATTGAAATAAAGGGTGAAGTTTTGTTTAAACAAATTCTGTCGCTACTATTCCTTCCTCCGTACGTCAGCTTCAGCTGCCCTCTGAACACCGAACCCTTTTTCTTTTGGCTTTTAAAGATTCTTGACTCACTGATCTGCATCACTGACGACACTGTTGACATTTCCGCTGTGCTGGTTAGAGCTGTCAGCCTGATTAGAGGAGTTTTAATCTCCTTTATTTAAGCATGCTCATCATAAATAAGACTTTTTGGTACAGAAAAAAGTCTTCTGTTTTGCAAATTCAAAAATGAACTTTTAGGAAGGAATCCTTGCCTTAAACTCTAAAAGCTTTAAAATAAGGAAGTACTTGGTGTCAGGCTAGAATGAGGTGTACCAAAATCTGTGGCCATTGTGAGAAACTGAGTTTTTTTTAAGTGGTTTTATCTCTGCAGCTGATTTAATCAAGTTGTGTAGGGTTTGTGGCGCCTGACTGCCCAGTCATGGGACTGAATTTATGGCATCATTCTCTATAAATCCAATTACTGGAGCTTGTTATTGTTGCTGCAGGGAACAAAACATGTGGCAGGCAACACATTTTAAAGTAGGGGATTAAAAATGTACCAGTTTCTACTGTTTATTAACTTTAAGACAGGTAAAACAGCAGGAATCAGAATCAAAGCAACGTTATGAACCCTAATGCATGTCTGTCAATTAAAAGCTGCCACGATCATTACTAAGATCCATTAACAGGCTGATTGTGTTACATCCACAGCAGGCTTTGCATGTGTCCTTCTTTTCCACCACCTCTGCCCTAAAATAACTAAAACATTGCGTTCTTTTTTTTCTTTTAACAGGCAGGCCAGACAGCGCTGATGTTAGCAGTGAGCCATGGACGGCAGGAGATGGTGCAGGCCCTGCTGGAGTGTGGAGCTGATGTGAATGTCCAAGATGATGAGGGATCCACAGCTCTGATGTGCGCCAGTGAGCACGGCCGCTCTGAGATAGTCAAACTGCTTCTGGAACAGCCGGGCTGTGACATATCCATTGTGGACAATGTAAGGTCTTCTAGCTGGCTCTGCAAACAAGCACAAAAGTTTATTTAAATTTGTTCTTTTTTGACCAGCTAAATCTGATCAGGAAATGGCTTCGTTTTCCTCTCATTACTCTCCTCTCACATTATTTGTAATATACTTTCTCACTTAGGAAGCGATGATAAAAAGCACAATCAGATTTGTGTCATCTGCCTCCGACTCAGCAGTTGCTATGCTGCTTAAATGTCCCAGAGGAAGAATTAAAAACCTCTCAGTTCACAACCTTGAGCATTTCAGACACAAAGACCTGCAGACTCATGTTTATTCTCTGCATACATCATCAAATGACCCACAAGCAGCAACTGCTTATGTTTATAGAATAACATATTGAGCACGAGTTGCATGTAAAAAGGCTCCAGTAGCCAAAAACAGATAACTTCCATGGTGAAAATCTAGTTAGAGACCAAACCTTACTTATTACTTCCTCTAAGCTCCCCCAGCAGCCTTGTGATTCCTAAAGTGATTTACAGTGAATTGTTCTGTCTGGGTGCTCGGGGAAAAAACAGGCAGACAGATATTTGAGTTGTAACATCGTGCCAGAATAAGTTGGCTATTTGGAAGAGGCTGCGTTTGGACAGAGTTTTAGTACAGCACAGCTGGACATTTAGGAAGGCCCCATTCTCCGCTCCCCAACTCCACTAAAAAAACAAAACTGAACTCCAAGCCTGAGTTACTGCATGTAAATGTAGGTTGGTGGCTGAGCTTATTTATTCCCAAGATTATTTGGATTCTTTGTTTGTGTGGTTTGTTCCCTCTATATACAAAATATGCTAAGCTTTTATTTTCAACATAATGTCAAACCTTGTATTTAGTGGTATTGCTGTAAGACTTCAGGGAAGCTCACACACAATTGGAATACCTTGTTACATTAATAGATCAAACTAACATTTTATTAGGATTTTATATGATAAGCCAACATAAAATGCATGATAGAAATTAAAATAAAGAGGTTGGTACTGTGGCACTTATATAAATGTTCGGGTAAATTCTGCTTAGTTTATTTAAACAAGTGCAACCAACCACCTTAAGAAATAAATAGCCACATAATTGTAAAATAATTAGTAAATTAAAAATTCAAATCTTCCTCAATGTACTGTTAAAAAGGAAAAAAAAACATATTTAAAATAAAGTAGTTTTTTATTGTTTTCCCTCCATATAACATTTATACCATACTCTCTTTTTTTTCTCTGACATAAAATTACATTTCAGTACTTAATTGTTCTGCCGTCATAATCCTGGAATCCAGTATCTTCAACATGTTAAAAAATCCTAATAGATTAGTTTACTTTGTAATGTGGTACAAAACACAGGACATTGGGAGGGATTTTTAAGGAATCTCTGTTTTTTGTTTAACTGGTTAATCACAGATGCATGACACTAATTTACCTGACCATAATTATCAAATTGCCTAACAGTTAAAACCACTGGAAAAAAGAAACAACCATGCACAATGTGACTCACAAGGCCATTCAGAAGGGCAACACTATCACTTCAGATTCTTTCATAGACAATAATCTGACGTTTGCTTCCTCTGCACTGCTTCCCTCTGTCTGCAGGATGGCAGTAATGCACTGTCCATTGCATTGGAGGCGGCCCACAATGACACAGCTGTGCTTCTATATGCTCATATGAACTATGCAAAGACCCAGACTGCTCTGGTAAGTCCTTTCTCTCTGCTCTGTAGAACTGTGGACGGTTACACACAATATGCTGATGTAGTCAACATGTCATTGGTATTTAACATTAAAGTGAACATATAATTCACATTTAAAGCCCAGTTTCATTGGCACATTTGAAAAACATGACTACTCTGAAAGCGAGTGAGGATTTGATTATTATAGATAAAAAAATGAGACACCCTTCTGTTTATATTTAAGATGTGAAGCAGTTAATGTTGTAGCAGATCAAACACATCTCTTAGCTGTTGAACAAGAAACTCTTCTTGTATCTGACAAAGAGAAAAAATCACCTTTAAGTGTTAAGGGTGTGGGCACTGCGGATTTATAGCTCTCTGCTGCCACCCTTTGGTTTTACCCTGCTTCTGCAGCCGGTTTTCTGAGTCCAGAATTAATCAGCAGCAAGTAAAATGGCATATAACTATAAAAACCCTATTGTGAAGTTTTTTAACTTTTGTAAATGTAGATATTTAAAATTCACTTGGCAGTTATAAATGAAATTGTATAAAATAGTCTCGTAGTTCGCATTAATCACTGCATCACACACATGTCAATGTATAGATGCAAACACTCATTAGCATTTAGTGCACACAATATTCTTACATCATGTTAAACATGGTTACAGTCTGCAAAAACAGAGCTCCTCATTTTTAATATTTTGATTATTTTGCACCCTTGATCCATAGGAAACAGGTATACTAACAGATATAATCAACAGATGCAAACAAAAGCCTCAAGGTGTTCTAAGGTTTTTTTAAGAAATGTGTACATTATAAGTGCAGCCAAAGCGACAAGAGAAACAAGGTTAAAGATGAGACTGGGTCGGGCATGCAGGTGGCGCAGTGGTTAGTGCGCACGACCCATATATGGGGGCCTTAGTCCTTGACGTGGGCGACCCAGGTTTGAATCCGGCTTGTGGTCCTTTCCCGCATGTCTCTCCCCCTCTCTCTCATACCCCCTTTCCTGTCAGCCTACTGTCAGAAAAACGAGGCACTAGTGCTGTAAAAAGCTCAAAAAAAAAAAGATGAGACCGGGTCGACTGTATAATCGAGGTGGTTCTTACCGACTGGTGCAGTGAGAACAAACTTGAGCTTAACATGCATAATCCTGTTGAGATTATTATGAATTTATGGTCATGTTTCCCCAAACTGCCTCCCTTTGCCATCCTCGATAACACCATCCACTGGAAACACTTTTTGTTCCAAGGTTCACATCACCTGAGATGGTCCTTACACATAGACCCTGTTTGGAAGAAGGCCCAGCAGAAACTGTCCTTCCTGCTGCAAAATAGGAAGCACCCTCTTCCACTGGAGCTGCTGGTTATCATCTACCCTGCCATTGTTTACTCGGTCATGTGTACGTCCTTCACTCTATAGTTCGGCTGGATAGGTCCAAACTGCAGAGAGAAAAATAATTTCTGCAGAGAGGAACGCTGTGGGCTGACCTCCTTCTGGAGGAGCTAACATCCCTGTAAACATTCTGCAAACAAACTGTGTAAATGTTTACTATCAAGTTGGCATTATAGAGGAATGTTTGCAGACTTTGCCACCACAGAAACATTTTCTTCCCCCAGTTTTTTTAAAGAGTGGTAAACTGTTTTGTGAAGCCTCTTATGCAGAGCTTCCTTAGAAAACAGCAAAAAGTAAGTGCAGGTGGATCTATACAAAGAGAGAAGTAAAGACTAAAGCTGAGAAACTGGCTTCATATAAAAGAGGCAGGGAGGGGGCCACTTCTGCAGAGGAAGACCTCAGAATGTAGGATGAAAAGAAAAAGCCTGGTGCTTGGCTTTTTCTCCAAATTCACAGTGAAAGTGTTTGGGACATTTGAATTGTTTTATTTTCTGAAAGGAAAAGCATGCCATTCTTTTCATCCTTCTTATCCAAATGAGATGGATTATTCCTAATGATGTCTAAGAAAACTGTCATGAATAAAAAAATTATAAATAAAAAAAATAAAACATCCTCCGAGAGTAACTTCATTCACAATCTAAACAGTTTGATGATCTGCATATTTTTTATTATTAAGAACCATATTAGACATAAATGTTAGATTTGATAATAACAGAAGTTATTATAGAAGAAAGCTAAGCAAAAACTACCTCTTCTGTATACATTTTAAATATTTTCTTTCTTTCTTTCTTTCTTTCTTTCTTTCTTTCTTTCTTTCTTTCTTTCTTTCTTTCTTTCTTTCTTTCT